>JASDQU010256799.1:986-11864 GCA_032191745.1 Picea mariana
AAACTGGGAAAATGAACTTTCATTGATCAAAACAAAACTATGTACATAATGCATACTATGTAACAAAACCAATCAATGTTGTAAATAGAGTTATCCGAAACCAAATTTGAATTCATTATATAAACAAGTGATAGACATACCTGTGAGATTATCAGTGGCTTGTAACTTAGCCTTTTGACTGGTAAGCAGGGAAACCTGGTCCTCCAAAGAGCGAATTTTCGACTGTAGCATCGGGACATCAAGATAATATCTCTCTAACCATGAGCTACATTGATCACAGGGTGGCACTGTAGGTTTTAACAGAGCAGGAGAGGGTTTGGATGAATGACCGGGGGTTTCACAAGGCAGCTTAATGCCTGGGTAGTTAGGGTCGTTTTGTAGGTAGGGAGGGAGGTTCGTCACAAAGTCATATGAAGGTTCGGTATACAAACCTTCCGAATAGGGGTACTCACTAGCCAAGAAACACTGAACTTTCGAATCAGAGTCCTCGCTCAACACGATAGGATCGGGATTGGCAGGGGGTTTTGGCTTGTTCCTTGCCATCCGAGAAATCAAACGGGCAGTCTTTTTTCCTTTGGAGTTTACAGTGGGTTTGGCTTTAGGCTTCTTTCCCAAAGGCTTAACAGTCTCAGCACCTTTAGTCACAGAGTGGGGTAGGTCGATAGGTGAGTCGGGCAAGGGTTTAGGTAACAGAATGCTGTAGGGTACCGGGGGTACATACTTGTCCTCGGTCACCACAGGTTTATCAACCTGTGGAGGGTTCAAATCCTCAAAATCATTCCGATCAAGGAAATTGCTCCAACAATCTCTGTGTAACCCCAAATGACATACAAAAATAATCTTAACCAGCCCATAATGAAAAAGGCTGCTATCAGCCTAGTTCCTTTTGTATTTCTTTGACATCTTGAACAGGCTTCTATGCAAGTAATATGGCATATTGAGCTCATAACCCATGAAAACCATAAGCAAACAAAGGTGGTGTACGAAAACAAACCCATACCGACCTTCGCAGGTGATAAACTGTTTGATAATCATCAATAAGTCATGCCATCGTTGTTTAAGCATGGTTACTGGCAGACCTTTATCACAGGAGCTAACCTTACGCGACTGGAAGAGCAGTGTCCAAGGGACCTCCTCTACTTTGCAATTCTTGGACCATCATTGTCCAGTGACAGGAAAACCCATAGCAAGACTGATAAACTGCTCGTCAATTTGCAATTGAACATCGTTGACCTTGGCTCGACAGCCATCAAAGGTCATGGCGAATTGCCTAGCTACGCAGAGGTTAAAACCCTCGAATTTTTGTAAGAACGGGAGCCACCTATTTTCCTCGAGGTCACTGCGGGCACTGTCGAACATCAACAGAGCCTGGCTACCATTAGGTTCAGCCCTCACGACTGGAGCCATGGTGCGAGCACATGGTAAGGGTTTGGGTTGAATTCCCCAATACACAGGAGCAGAGTCATTTGGGCTAACAGCTATGAACGATCAAAGGGGAAGCATTAATGTGCGCATGCGAGGGTGGTGGAGTTATTCACTGCCATGCATAATAGTAATGACAAATTACAGCCGGTGAATTAATCCTCTATTCAATCAATCATAGCATAGTTCAAAACGCTATCATTCAACCAACCCAAAAAATCAAACAATGAGTGATATGCCAATGTGCAAATAACTATAGTTTCTCAAACCAATGTCATTCAACGTAAAATCAAACCCAAATTTTAAACATGCACGATTGCATAAATGTTTTAATCAAAAGTTTTTAAACCATTGTGCCAATCGAATTCATATAAAACTTGCAAGCCAAGAGCCATAAAAAATTTAACATAAGGATCACATTATAAATAAAAACAAAAATAATTCATGACCTTTATGCAATTCATAAAATCAAGTATAAACTCACATGCTCAATGCCTCATAAGTTTAATAAAATCAAGTTATGTGGATCAAAGTAAGAATGTCCAAATAAGCATAGCTCGAAAATCCTTTCAGCCATATAATGATAAACCAAAGGTAAGTGCCATTCAAAATAAAAAAGATCATGACAGTTCAAATAACGATGGAGGAGTTTTCACGCTTACATTCATGAAAACTAGATGGAAACCAATTTGCAAGTGTCGCAAGAAATGAAAATATCGTCTATTTGCAAAATGCGACGACAATTTGAAGTTCGGAAGACATAGGTGTAGGCAGCTTATATGACAATAGAAAAAATTGAATTGTCTGCCAACAGATACGAACCTTACACCATCACCAAGGTTGTGGATGATAATGATGTTTAATTAAGTATTCCTCCTTTCCTTGGCTCGCACCAAATATTTAATGTGGAACTACTTCGACCATATTTTCCAATTCTCCTGGACACTTGTGACTTCGGATGCGGTCGAGAACTTGGCCCCTGCATAACTCAATCTTTATTGCATTGAACATGTGACAATTCATTATATCATGGACACCAATTCAAGGGGCACCTTCCAACAAAAAATCCAACTATATTAGGTCGTCAAAGAAGGGTAGTTTCTTCATCAGGGCAAGTGGCTCACCAGGAGTAAGATTCAACAAAAGTTTCCCCATCTGATGGAGGAACTTGATGAAATGGATACCATTTCTTCGTAAAGGGGGAGGAATGATCCAGGTGGAAATCAGTGGCCTCCCACCCATTTCACTGGCTGAAATTAGATTTTTCATCTCAACAATTTTTCTACAGTGTTTTGGGTCACAAACTTCTAAGGCCATTTTGAGGCCCTAAACGACATTTTTTTTACTTGGAATCACCCAATCATTCCCTGTTGGGATGAATTTGACCATTTGTAATGTGTACTCCTTAGTTGTTCCTTTCCGATGGGGTTCTTATCACCCTAAACACAAATCGTGTGAAAAAAATTTCCCTCAAGAAGTTGAAGTATCAACTACCCCCATCGGTGCCCACAAACCTTTTAGTGTTTCATCTTCCGGGGTTAGGGTTTTCTCATTTATGATTTATGTTAAAAATTCCTTTGGAACCTCATTGTAATCAAGTTCTTGCAAATGAGCGTAGTTGATGCATCTCTCTTCAGAAATAAGTTACCACCATTCTAGCTAGCTTGTGTGCTTTGCATTTTACAGTGTTTTGTATTCTAGACAATCATTAATAGAATCTGAGTTGTATTTTATTACTGTGTTTCTTATAATATCTCTGTGTATTTCCCTTTTATATCTATGTTATATTTTTTCCTTCATATCATTCTCAAAATAATCTAGATCATGGAATGATTGATCAGTGGTTGGAGTCCAACTGAAAGAATTCTTTTTAAGGAGAGCAGTGAGCGGGGATGCAATTTTTCCATACTTCTGAAAAAACTTGTGATAATATCTAGTTAAACCTAGGAAACCTCTCAAAATTTTAATAGTTTTAGGACAGGGACAATCCTTCATATTTTATATTTTCTTAGGATCCACACAGACACCATCCTTTCCAACAATACGGCCCAGGTACTCTACTCCAGTATCTCCAAATGCACATTTAGACTGTTTGAGAAATAGTTTATGTTGAGACTGTAAATGTAAGACTTGAATCCACATGGGTCAGATGTGATTGTCAAGTTTTACTCTAAATTAGAATATCATCAAATAATACCAGTACAAAATGATGGAGGAAAGGGCATAAGACATTATTCATGAGGCTTTGGCAAGTGGAGGGTGTGTTACATGGCCAAAGGGCATGACCAAGAACTCATAATCACCTTCATGAGTTCAAAATGCATTTTTCGGAATATTTCCCTATTTCATATGTATCTAGTGGTAGCTAGAATGTAGATAAAGTTTGGTAAAGAATTGAACACCACTCAATTCATCCAAAAGGTCATCGATGATAGTAATGGAAAATTTATCTTTGATGGTAATTTTCGAAAATCAAGGCAGATGCGCCATGTACCTTATTTATTGAGTACCATGATGACTAAAGAATAATAAGGGTTGGTACTAGGATGGATGACACCTTCCTATAGCAATTCCTGGACAATTTTCTCAATTTCATTTTTTGGGGAAAATGGGTGACGATAAGGGCGAACATTGGGAGGAATAATACCAGGGAAAAGTGGGATGGAAGGATCATGGGTGCCACAGGAAGGGGGGAGTCCTTAGGGGTTGTCAAAAACATATTAGTGTTTGGAGAGTAAAACATTTATGTCAGGATGAATCATATATGATGGGGTCTCAATTGCTTGAATGGCATGGAATTGGAAAATAATGGTGGAAAGACCTTTTTTTATGAGTTTCTCCATTCAATGTGAACTAATAATCTCAAGAGAACCAATCACAATGCCTTGGAACTAGTATTTTTTTTCCATCCTATTGAAAACTTGTGGTTAATTCCTTGAATTCCATGGTGATGGGGCCTAGTGTGCATAACCATTCAACACCCAAAACAATGTCGCAATTGCACACATCAATAGAAAACATGTGGGATTTCAGGTGATAATGACCAATTTGCAAGTGCACATTTTCAAAATGACCCCCACATTTCATGGAACTGCCATTAGAAATAATGATTTGAAAATTATTGACTGCACGGATATAGCACAGGGTTTCTTGAGAAATTTAGCGATGAATAAAATTATGGCTGTTGTTTCTATCAACTAGGATAATGACTTTATGTTGCTTGATATAAACAATTAACTTAAGGGTTTGGGGAGCAAAGATACCAGTGAGAGAATTCAAAGAGATAAGTGATCCAACTTCTAGTGGATCATAGGGTGGGTTATGATCATCATCTTTATGTAGGGTGTCGATGAGGGTGCATCAAATTTGAAAATTGCACATGATGATCCCTCCCTAGTAGTGTTCTTTGTGTCGTGTGCACCGAGCGATTTCCTAGAGGGTTCCCAAGGGGGGGCAAGATTCCCCCCCCTCNGTGGAGTGTTTGGCTCTGGATGGTAGCCTAGAGTCAAAAAGGTTTGGGTAAGCACCCCAAAAATTGTTTTTTTGGGTGTTTTTTCCTATTTTAGCATTTTTCTCTATTTTTACTAGTTTTCTAAATTAATATTGGATTAAGGAATCAGGGTTTTGTTAGCTACGAAATACCTAAAATATTTTGTATATATTGTACTGTGAATGGTGAAATTAAGACAATGAAAATTTGAGAGTTGCAGCACCAAGGAAGGTTGGATTTCTCCCGGTTGAGGGTTTCCAGTGTAAATCTTTGTGTACTATGTGTATGAGCCATTGATTAATTTCTATTTTTATTAAAAATACATATGCATTGCTTTACTTCATAGGTTTAAAACTGACATGTGGTATCAAAGCACATTTTTTTCTTTAGGGGGACGCCTTTTTGTTGAGGGTTTGGCTCGGTATTGATAGATAAAGTTTATCTTGTGTCTATGATAAACTTGGGCTCAGTGGGAGATTTATAGTGGTAATTCGTGTGTTGAAAGTCAATGGCAAGTAGTTCTAGAATCGATATTGAGAAGTTCAATGGTAAAAACTTTGAGCTATAGAAGCTCAATATGGAGGACCTTCTTGTAGAAAAAGTACAATGGATCATTGTGGATCCTGGTACACAATCGACTTGTACACAACCTAGTAGTACACAAACTACTGGTACACAATCTATTTTTACAGAAACTACTAGTATGTCAAAAGAATATTGGGAGAAGCTAGATAGATGAGCAAGGAGTATTATTCAACTCTGCCTGGAAGATTCAGTGTTATTGAATGTTTTAGGAGAATCTATAGACAAGGAACTATGGGAAAATTTGGGTAATTTCTATCATTCAAAGTCCCTGGTAAACAAGTTGTTTCTTAGAATGGAAGATGAATATTATATGACAGAGCATCTAAATTCCTTCAATACTTTGCTAAGTTAACTTGGGTCTATTAATATTACACTTGCAGAAGGAGATAAGTGTATTAATTTATTATTTTTTTTCCAAACTCTTGGGATAATCTGGTTGTAGCAATTGGTAGTACCACACAATCTGCATTGAAGTATGAGGATGTAGTTTCATCATTTTTATTGGAAGATATGAGGTGGAAAAGAATGGATAGTCATAGCATAGATGTTTTATTTGTAAGAGGTTGTCCCCAAGATAGGAAAAAAAATAATCCCTTGTGGGGGGATATATAAATATAAAGGTAGATCTAAATCCATACAAAATGTTAGGAAATGAGACACACTTTCACTTTAAACCTAACAAAAGAGAGGAATAAATATTTAATCAAGAAATTAAATGAAACAGAAAGCACACATTACACAGAGATTTTACCCTGGAAACCCAAACCGAGAAAACCAGTATTCCTTGAGCATTCTTTGCTTCCATGAGTGGTTTTCATGTATTCATATATTTTTGTTGACAAGACTATGACTGCTTGTCCCTTACTCATCCAGTTGATTTCTCCACCAAACATTTTGAACACATATCCACTGGTCCACCTCCATCGATCCATATATCCATCCCAGTCGGCATCGAAAAAGCCATGTACATTTAATTCACTGTCTCCTCCATTTTTTCCTTGGTAGCATATAGCATAATGTTTTCTGCCACACAAATACCTGAATACTCTCTTGAAAGTTGTCTACTGCTCTTTCCTAGGTGTCGACATGCATCTTCTCAACACTCCCACTGCATGGGAAATGTATGGTCGATTGCATACCATCGCATACATTAGAATACCAACATCACTTTCATAGGGAACAAATGTCATGCCCTCTATTTATTCCTATGTCTTTGGACATTGTTCAACAGTTATCCTTTCTCCCACAAGAATTGGCACCTTCACCGGTTTGCAATCCTGCATGTTGAAACATTTCAAAATTGTTTCAATATACTTCATTTGATTCAACTAGATATTTCTAGTTGCTCGATCTCTCTTAATATACATTTACATAATGAATTTAGTTGCATCAATATCCTTCATGTTGAAATTGGAGGATAATTTCTTCTTCACCTCCTTTATTGTGTCCATGTTGTTTCCAATCAACAACATGTCATCGACATACAAATCTACATATATGAAATGCCCACATTCTTATTTTGAATATATGCAGTGATCAACTTTGCTTCTCACAAATCCCAAACTAAGGATGTATGTGTCGAAATTTTGGTACCATATCCTTGGTGATTTATTTAGACCATAAAGGGATATTTTCATTTTACACGCCAAATCTTTCTTTACCTTTACTACAAATCCTTCAGGATGTTTCATGTAGATTTCCTCTTCTAGGTCCCCATGTAGGAACGATGTCTTCACATACATTTGTTCTATTTCCAGATCAAATGTTGCAGCCAGAGACATTAGTACTCTAATGCAAGTTAATTTTGGAATAGGGGAAAAAATCTCACTGAAGTTGACTCCTTTGAATTGGGAATATCCTTTCATTACCATTCGAGCTTTGAATTTATCGACTTGAACCGTTGCATTCATCTTCTTCTTGAATACCCATTTTCTACCAACAATATTTCTTCCACTAGGAAACTTGACTAAGCCCCATGTCTCATTCTTGTGAAAGGATTCCATCTCTTTGACCATGGCGTCCTTCCATTGTTTCCCCTCTACTGAGTCGACTGCCTCCCCTATAGACTTGGGCTCATTGTAGGTGGAAGTTAACATGAATGTGGAACAAAAGTTGGCAGACTATACCTTTTGATTGGTTTTCTTACTCTTTTTGACCTCCTTACCACCATGGTCGGTTGTTACACCTCTTCTTCATATTCAGTCGACTTATCTGAATCATCTTCTTTTTTCCTCAATTCAAACTACATCGTCTCAGGATTATTCTCGGTCTGAAAAATTTCTCTAGGATCGGTCTTTTACTTCTGACTTCTTTGAAGGCCATATCTCGACTTTGCACTATTTTCCTTGATGCAAGATCCCAAGCTTATATTCTTTCATTCCTTCTTTATATCCAATGAAAATACATTTGATTGCCTTCTTGTCCATCTTGCTCCTTGTTTCCTTGGAAATGTGCACAAATGCATCACATTCAAATACTTTGATATGTGAAACTAAAGGATTCTTACCCAAACATGCCTAATTTGTATTCGTGTCGATGTGCGCTGACGAAGGAAACATATTCAATAGATATTTTGTAGTGTCGACTTCCTCCACCCAGAATTCTTGTGTGAACCCAGCACCATTGATCATTCTCCTTGCCTTGTCCATCAACATTCTGTTCATTCTCTCGAAAATTCCATTTTGTTGTGGGGTATAAAGTGTGGTATTTTGGCATGATATTCCACACTGCTTGTAGAACTGATCAAATTCTTGTCCACGGAATTCACCACCATTGTCAGTTATGAGCACCTTAATCTTCTTATCTGTCTAGTTTTCTACAAGAGATTTAAACTCTTTGAATTTCTCGAAAACCTCTAATTTATTCCTAAGGAAATATATCCATGTATTCTTGGAAAAATCATCTATGAAGGAGACATAATATAGGGATCCACAAAGTGAAGGCACTGTAGCAGGTCCAAACACATCACTATGAACTAACTCTAGAATCCCATTTTCCCTTGTCACTCCATATGGGAACCTCACCTGACTTTGTTTTCAATATATACAGTGTTCACAAAAGTCGACTTATAAATTACACTCAGGAAATTCTTCGACCATACCTTTATTATGCATAGCTCAAAGTCCTTTTTCTCCAATGTGTCCCATCCTCTTGTTTCATAGCATGGTCGGGTCGAATTTATGATGACTTGTAGAGTTGGTTTGAATAGACTCAGCCCAAGTCGAGTCAAGTCAACTTTAGGAACAGTGATGTTATTGCATCCAGTTAAGTCAAAACTCCCTAGAAACTTGTATAGGGTTCCAATCCAAACTCCTTTCATTAATATCATCGCACCTCTCACCATCTTGCATGAATCCTTCTGAAATAGAGTTTACACTCCAACAACACTCATCTTGCTGAAAAATATCAATTTTGTTTCCAAACTTGGAATCTGTAGCACACCTAGAAGGGTTCTACTCCTCCCATCATGTAGTATCAGTCTAACTTTTCCCTGTCTGACAATTCTAGTTGTTAAGTCATCCCCCAAGAACACATCTCCTCCTTCATATCGTTCATATTCGCGTAACCATTCTCTATGTGGTTTCATAGATAGGATGCTCCTGAGTCAATTAACCAAACATCTTGATCTGAATTTGTACTATTCAATGCCAGGTACACATCACCTCCCTTATCTGGAGTCTTCTTTATCTTAGTCGACTGCTTCTCGTCGGATCCTGTACCGACTTCCATCACCCTCGAATTGCATCACTTTTTATAATTCCCAGCTTTACCACATTTCCAACATCTTCTTGTCGACTAAACTAGGGATTTATATCTACCCTTCGACTTGGATTTTCTACCCGATAATTTTCCTTTATCTCTATCAATCGATTGACCGCTCACCACTAAATCATATTTTTTCGATCCTTCCATGTCATTCCTTCTAATTTGTTAGGAACCAAATATCAATATAGCATAGAAAAACCTTAGAATAAGTACTCAACGCCTTGAAAAAGAGATAAATTCATATAATAAGCATCTTTGAGGGGGAAACCTCCTTACGCCCACATAAATGTTCAATTACAAGATGATTCCAAATGAAAATGTCTCCTTGGTATATATAGGAGGCTAGGAGGTATAATTACAACTAATGGACTAAAGACGACATAAATAAAATAACATTACTAATGTAATATGCCCCAGTTAAGGGGTAATGAGCCACTATTTAGGGCTTAACATGCCCCTCCCCTTGAGACAAGTGTTGTCCACAACGCTTGAGTAACTCTGGATGCTTCTGTATAAAAGACTCATCTTCCCAAGTGGAATCTTCAGCCGGTAGTTTCCTCCATTTAATGAGATAATCTGAAATGGATCTATTCCTCAGCTGGAGAATTCTTGTGTCAGTGATGGATTCGGGCTCCAATATGATTTTTCCTTCCTCCTCAAGTTCTGGAAATATAGTTTGAACTGGGATCTTGTCACCTATAACCTTCTTTAAGCATGAAACATGGAAAACTGGGTGTACTCGTGAAGATGCGGGTAACTCCAATTTGTATGCCATAGTACCAATATTTTGCAACACCTTATAAGGGCCATAGTACTTTGGCGATAATTTATTATCCTTCTTGGCTTGCTTGAGGAACATTTATTTGTATGGTTTAGTCTTAAAAACACCCAATCCCCTACTTCAAAACTTCTTTCACTACGATGTTGATCTGCTTGTTGTTTCATGTGATTATGTGCCATGGTCAGGTTGTCCTTTAATATTTGGAGAACTTGTTGTTGATGCTCGATGTGATCTTCCACTGCTTGAACCTTATATTTTTCTTTTAGAGAAGAAGTGATGGAAGGAGAGTGGTATCCATAGAGTGCCATAAATGGTTTCATTTTTGTTGCAGTATGAAAGGAAGTGTTATACCACCATTCTGCCAAGGGTAACCATTTGAACCATTGTGTTTGTTTATCAGAGACAAAGAAACGAAGGTATCCTTCCAGACATTTGTTCACTATCTTGGTTTTTCCATCAGATTGAGGATGATAGGATGAGCTATGAGCCAATTGAGTACCCAAACAAGAAAATAATTTTGTCCAAAAATGTCCAGTGAAGATGGGATCTTTGTCACTTACAATAATCTTTGGGCTGCCATGTATCTTTTGAATTGTCTCCATGAATGCGGTGGCAACTGTACTAGATTTCAAGGGATGAGAGAGTGCACAAAAGTGTGTGTACTTGGTCAATCTATCAACAATCACCATGATGACACTCTTTCCTTCAGACTTCGGTAACCTTGTGATGAAATACATGGAAACCTCCTCCCAACGCTGACTTGGGATGGCTAATGGTTGTAAAAGACCTGGGATCTTAATTGTTTCCACCTTATTTTGTTGGCAAACCAAACATT
>JASDQU010256803.1:0-15868 GCA_032191745.1 Picea mariana
CAAGATCGCTTGATGGCGCAAGAGAAGAGCATACTCAAGATTGTTACTTGCAACTTCTAGTCCCAAAAATGTGAGTTTAGATGTGATTAGAATTGATGTTCAACTTAGATTTATAAACCAAAGCAAGCCATCCATGTGGCTAAAAGAAAATAAGAGAAAATGATTTTTATCCACCTAAGTGCCTATGTTTGCTTGATTATCCCCTTTATAAGTTGAGGGGTCTAAGTGGTGCAGTATTTAGAGCATGCATATCATCATTCTTAAGAAGGAAAATTACTTTTCCCCACATCCAAGAGCTTACAATGTCAAATTTAGATCAAATGCACGGCCTCCTGTGTAGACAGAGGCGCATATGGCACCTGCGCGCTGACAGAACTGAGATACAAAGTGCATGCGCGCAGAGAGAAAACACTGCACAGGCGCATGCGCGCACGATGCACGCCTGTGGGGTGGAATAACCGTGCACCTGTGACGAAAAAACCGAGAAGAAAAATCCGGATGGATTTCTCCCAATCTTCTGGTGAATTGACTGGTTAGCAAGTCGGCAGAGGCCGGTTTGTGAACCTGCAAGTTAATGAAATCAAAAGGAAAGAAAATAAAGCCCAAATGAGGGAGGAATTGATACCAACTCCCCAGTATGGTCGCCAATCTGTTTGCACCCATTTCGTCACTATGTGAGCAAATAATGAGTGCTTACATGTCCAGTTGCGCTCTGCTAGGCATGACAGCTGTAAGGTAAAAGGTTAGAAAGAGAAACAACAAGGTTATAAACAAAAATCAAACTAAAACTAATTAAAACTATGAGCATATGAAAAATTAAAAAATAGAGACAAATGGACCAATATCACCAATGTATAAGCTGATCTATTGATGAAATCCAAAGGCACAAAGAAGAAAGGGGACTTGGGTCCCTTCTTTCTCCAATGGAAGGCTCTTGAGGCCCTCAAAGCTTGCTCTCCTTACAATGAAAAGATGAAAATGTGGGTGAAAGAACTCCAAGCTTATTCACTCAAGTGAGGGGTGAATAGCTCTATGAAATGCAGCTTGTGATGTTTATTGCCAAAGAATGAGTCCTTAGAAATCTCAGCAGCATAAAAATACAAAGAATTCCTTGAGAAAATGGTGGTTATTCATGGCTTTTTATAGCCCAACATTGGGTTATTATGCAACCTCTTTAGAATGTGAAAAGGGGCTCTTTAGGGCTCAATTAGGTCTTTGACCAACCCACCATGAGGATTGAGCTTGGATTTGGTGTCAAATCGACCTGGGAGCAGATCCATTAGTGGTTGGGAGGCCAACCAATTTCAATAAATGCACCATTTAGCAGGCACGCGGGTTTTTCGCCAAACAGCCGCGCATCATGCGCTGAAGTGCGCATTGTACGTTGCTGTTACGCGCATATGCGCACGCACCTGGGTTTTGTAAAGCGCCCTTCAAATTTTTGGTCATTTTGTATAGTTTTTGACCCTTTTGCAAGGCTGTGGAATTAATCCTGTGCCATGAATGACTCCAGTCCTGTTTTGACGATGCAGAGTTCTTTCCACCATGTGCGGACAAAATTTCAGTGATAACAGTGAGGGTGTCTCATACTAGTTGGACTCAAAAAAATATATCAACATTAACCTGCCGTTTAACAATTTTTTTTTTTGTATTTGGAATGCAGAGGTATTGAGTTAGATAGATATGAAAAACCCACATAAGTTTGAGCTTCAAGACACCTTTCTATTATGTATAGGACTTAAAAAAAATGTTAGGTTTGGCATCAAATGATATGACCAAATGATTCCACATTCTCAAAGTTACAGTGCCATCAATAGGGTTTTAAATAAAAACAAATCCAATGGCATGATAACATTCATGGAAGCTCTTTGCAATGCACGATCGAGTAGAATTGTAGGATGTCCTTGAAAGACATGGTTTCAAAACCCTTTGAAATAGTAAACAAATATACATGCAGAAGAAAACCCACAAGTCCTTTCCCACATTTTGTTCTACGATTCAAGTATTAATGAGTGAAAAAAGAGGTTGCTACAAAGCCTATATTTATTTTTGAAAAAGAACAGGAAAGAAGTTGCACCAAATCGTAAATGAGCCATATACAATGAATTCACGCAGTCAGGATTGGAGGTAATAGTTTCTAGTATGAGGGTTTATTCTAGAGAAATAAAACAAGGAACATTTTCTTTAGGAGTGACGAAACAAAATCTAGAAGATGGTCAAAACAAGCATACTCATTTACCACTCAATCATAACTATTCCAAATATGTTACTGTAAAAATAAATGCATTTGATGGGTATGAGCTAGAATAGCGATACCTTTCCTTGGTGCTTTAAATATCTCTGAAAAACCAGTCTCCCAGTTACCACAACTAGCACAGTCAAGCTCCAGAACCAGAATGTTACTCTACCCACATGAAATCAAAATGAAATGCCAAAACCCCAACATAGGGTGGTATACCTCAATGAGTAAATGTCCACGTCTCATGAATTGAATGCATGGGATGCCACGTTCTTAAAAAATGATCAAAAAAATGATTTTTTAATCCATCCCATATTCCACTCTCCATCCTCAACAAATCATAGATATAAAATATTGCCAAGTGTTGGATGTAGACCCAGTCAAGGGAAAATACTATTTTTGGGAAGAGAAGCATGAAAGGAAGAAATGACATCTGGAAGGAAAAGCCGCACGTGCGAGGGAAGCATGCGAGGCACACATGCAAGGAATACCTAATGATGCTAGGGTTAGGGTTTTTTCAATATATTGTAATGGCCGATGAGACAAGAATATAAATAAGTAGTACTTAGAGGATAGAAAGAGGAGGCGAAGGACGAGACGATGAGAGACGAAGAGAGGATGAAAGGTAGCTAATTGTAAGAACCACACTCTTCCATAAGATGGTGAGCTAGAGAAGTAGTGAGAAACTTGATCCCGAGGGTTAGATCACAGGCTAAGGAGCATGGTGTGATCTAGTCAGCCTCGCAAGGATCGAGGAGCCTGTTGAGAGTGTAAGATCTAAGATTGTAAACACGCGCGGTGTGACATATTACTAAACCATAATAAAGAGCTTGAGAGCTAGATATTTTTGGATGTAGCCCAGGAGGGGGTGAACCATGGTAACACCTGTGTTATGTGATTGAATGTATGTGTCTCTATTATTATTAAGTGTTGAATGCTAGATGAATGAATAAAGTGATTAGTTAGATCTGATATTTCACATGCATGAATAAGATGACTACTCTAATGTTAAACTGAATAAATAAAGATTACAGAGTACAACCACAGATCTCCACTCATTCCCAGGTTGTAAACACTTGAGTATTGAAGCCAACCATAGAGCTATCTCGGGTGAGACTGCGCAATACACTCTGTAAACTACTTTGCCTTCTGTTTTTCCAGAGGGGCCGATAGTTTTAGAGGGATTTTGTTGGGAGATTGTTAAATCTGAACCTGGGTCAATCTATGACAGTAAGGTAAGATCAGGATAGATAAATGATAAAGTATAAGATAAAATCCAACAAATGGTTCTGTTTCCAGTTGGTGGGAATAGGAGGGGATTGAGTGAATGAGATTTGTGGAAGACACATCAAAAAAATGCTAGATCGAACGACAAGACGTTAAGAGAATGAGAATCTAAAAGGGGATGTTAAGATCATGGAATACAATGAAGGCAAAGATAGAGAGTTGGTTGAAAACAAAGGAGATGGAGTTTGTGCAAAAAGATAACATAAACCCAAAGTTGACATCGCGCAAGTATCTGGACAAGTACGTATTCAATGACTTGCATGAAGTATTTTTCTGTGATTTCCCGCATGTATTGTAGGAGTGGATAAAAAGGTTGAAATAAAACCATTCTACAAATCAGATTAGATATCTAGAGTGGAATCATATATAGATTGCGCAATTACAACAAGTTTATAATCAATTTATGTGTGTAGTATATTTCTGGTTAGACAACATTGTTGCAGGGTTTATCAGAGAATTTGCAGTAGATACAATGAAGTCTTACAATGCAGTAGAGAAAGAGTTCTTGAAGGGACCTCAAGGTAGGTATATCAGATTGTTATATACTTCTATTAAGATATTACTATATAACAAAGGTGTAATGACAATGGCCTTATACAACTAAACTTCCCTGTGTGCATGGGGGAAGGGGGGAAGCAGTGACAAGAGAAGGAGAAATGGATACATGTCAGAAGGAGGAGGCCTTGGACCCAATTATGATGGAATAAGACAAGATCAAGCATATCATGGCAACAATTGGAAGAATGTGCAGTGGAGTACCCTACCAATATAAGATGAACACCAAGAAGAGAGTCGTAGCCACGAGGGAAGGCTTGGAAAGTGATGAAGAAGAGGTAGAGGATCTCCGGGATGTGGAGCAGATTGAGGAAATCCTGCATGCAACATATGAGAAGAAGACAAGAGATCCAAGAACGGGAATAGAAAGAAGAACTCCTATCCATATCAGTGTCAATTTGGAACCCATCAAACCATGTGCAACTAATACACCAAGAAGAACACCACCATTTAAACAACCGAATTTCTGGAGGAGTGTTATCACTAAAATTTCGTCCGCAAATGGTTACAAGAATTCACCAAACAGTTATGAGGTCATCCATGGACCAAAATTACCACAAAAGCATTTCCAAAGGGTAAAAAACTATACAACCAGTGACAAAATTAAAGTGCGCTATGACTACACAGGGTGCATGTGCACATGCGCGAAACAAAAACACAGCAAAAGCGCACATGCGCTCGATGCGCGACTGTGGTAGCAAAAAGCCGTGAACATGTGAGAATGATGCATTTATGAGAGTGGTTGGCCTTCCACTCACTTCTAGTTTAGCTTCCAATTTAATTTGACACTCAAATCTGGACTGGATCCGACTGGGTGGATGGTCAAAGACCTAGAAATGCCCTAATTAGCCTCTTTACACACTACAAGTTGGTTGAACAATACCTCAAAGAAATGCTATAAAAAGGTCATGGATGCACTTCATTTTTCAAGGAATTTCATTAGAAAAGTTATGCTGCTACTATTTTCTTGAGGAATCCTCTATTCTCATCAAGAGTATACTAGCATCATTACATTGGGCAATCCATCTCACCCCTTGAGTGGATTAGCAAAGAATTCTTTCACAATTTTCATTTTCAAAGTTGTAAGAAGACCTTATTTGTGGGGGTCCAAGAGCCCTCCCTTGAAGGAAGAAGGGACTCATAGTCCTCTTTCTTCTAGGTGTTTTCTTTCACTAATATCAACCTTACCATTGGTGACATGGGTCTTATTGTTTCTTTTGTCCTTATGTCCCTATTGTTAGCGCTCTGTAATTTGCCTAAGGCTGCGGAGGCAATCACAGAGGTAACCTCGAACCACTTGGAGTCTTGGATCTAGCCCTCCAAGACTCAGAGAGGGATCTCTTTTTTCGATTTAAAATTGGTTTGTATGGGATGGATATTAGGCTAGCTATGAAAGTGATGAAAGTATGGGGTTGGGGTTTTGGTTTTTAAATTGTTGTTTTGGGACAGTAAGGAGGGCCATTGGGCAAAAGGGGTCTGCACTTAAAAAATGTGATTCACTTTTAGATCTAGACAAAGCTCTTACACAGGGAAAGGTAGTGGAAGTGTTGGATCGAATTAAGTTTGAATAGTGTTGATTTGAGGAAGAACTATGGGAGAAAAAACTGAGCAAATGAGCAGTTAAGAATTCATAAACTGGGCTTAAGAAGAAAACATAAAGATTATCACAAAATCAGATGCAAAGTATTTGCTAATAAATTCTTCTCTGTTACTATCTTCTGATAATAATAATTGAAACAAGTGAAAAGATAACAGGAAAATACTTGACAGAGACAAGAAACACCACCAACATCTCCACACAGGAATCCTGTGAACAACATGCCCAATTACTGATCAATCATCTAAAGATTACAGAAAGAGTTCTCTGGAATGGCAAAGCCCACTGTCGAGCCCACAGAACCTCACAAGTCGAACCCTGTGTAATTCTTTTACATCTCTATAAAAAGGAAAAAGATCTCAGTCTTCCCAGACTCGAGCTCATAACTCTGCTTTCTAAAAATAGAAAAGCAGTTACAATCATGCATGACATCTGTAAATTGTCTCCTAAAACAAACCAACAGTAAATTAAATGGAAACTAAATTTGGTAACTGTTTGCTTTGGTTGTCCCGAATTTGCTGAAGGTTGTTAGGATTTTCTAGAAGCTGGAGAATCGATGCTCTAACCACTGCCATGTGTTCCCTGTAAATGAATTCCCTATTTGCCATAAAAGACGGACCGGTTTTCTGCGAAAAAGGGGTCCGAATAGACGTGGTTTTCTCTTCAAAACTAACACCTGGAAAAAAAATGAAGGAGGTTATTGGATATGGGCATGTTATGGACAAAAACCTCCTTCGGTTTCACCAAAATCATCCCCAGCTGGCCGTAACTGCTCCCGCAAAATCAGGACTGTAACAGAAAAGACGAAATCTGGAAAAAAGGGCCTTGAAGTTGGCCTTGATTCTCCCTGCTCGTAGCTCCGTTGCAAAAACTGAGAGAGGTTTTTGTTCTTCAGCCCGTGCTGAGAAAAAAACTCTCTCGGATTTTTAAATTCCATCTTCATTTTCCCAAAATCCATTCTGAAAGAAGACATGGTGAAACAGGGAAAAAATGACAAAAATATGAAAAAGTGGTTTTTTTCATGCTGAGTGGTATTCCGGACCCCCCCCTGAGGTGGTAAGCGGTTTTGGGGGGGGAGGGGTCCACTGGAATAGGGTCATGACACGTGGAGGGGGGGTGGTATTGAACAACCATTATTCCGGACCCCCCCCCTCGTTAAATTTCGAATGGTGAGGGGGGGTCTGGAATTTTTAAGGGCCGTTTGATTAAATGCTTTGATGTGAATGGAGGAGCATGAGGTATGGAGGTCCGTGGAGGTAAATGTGAGCGGGAGTGAGGTATGAGGGTGGGGTAGACTTAGGATAGTGTAGGATTTATGTTTTTTGTTTTTTTGTTTTTTAATATTATGTTATGTTTTGTTATATGTTTTTTTTTTTTTAATTTTGTTTTTTGTTTCATATGTTTCGTTTTATGTTTTTTAATTTTGTTTTTTAGTTTTATATGTTTTATTTTATATGTTTGTTTATTATAATATGTTTTATTATTTTGTGTTTAATACATAATTTGTTTATTATGTTTTATTTTGTTTGTTTAAATTTTTTTAATATTTTGTTTTATATAATTTTGTTTTTATATTATTTAATGTTTTGTATCGTTTTTTGTACTTTATTTTAATAATTTGAGTTAATTAATCTAACTACTAACTAGTTACTAACCTAGATTTTTAACTTAATTAATAATTAATTAATTATTAACTAGTTATTTATTAATTAGTTTAACATATACTAACTATACTAACATTACTTATTTAATCTAACTAACTTTATTGTTATTTTTGTTCATCCTAAGTCTAATTATTCATGGATGGGTGACGGGCGAGAGATAGTCAATGGGGGAAACAGGACAAGGGAGTGAGGGTGCAGCATGGATGAAGGATGAAACAGGGTGATGGGGGATCAAGCGAAAAGAATGGAGGGAAGAAAACGGGATCAACCGAGCCAGACTTTCGTCATCACGAGAGAAACGCCAAATCAACAGTCGAAGAATCGAGTTTCCTATAATTATAGGACCCCAACATAGGCTCCACCTGTGGATGGCAGCTTCTTTCAGGAGGTGTCAAGAACCATGGACCTGTGAATCATGCATACCGGTGCTTTATCCATTGGGCTGGTCCAAAAACCTTATTCTGCAACTTGTACCTGTTTTGATCTTGCAACTGAAACCAAATTAAAATAAACACTGCTAAAAAAGAGATGCTCGAAATCTTGAGCTTATTCATTTTTTCCTACCTACCCTACTGCAATCATTGCTCAACTAGGTAATGGAAAAATGCCAATGGAGCCAATCCAACAGTTGATTTAGTGGCTCTGTTCTTTCACTGTCTGTGATGAAACTCAGAAATACGTCTGTTACTCGTGCTTGAGAGTAATTTCCAATCTACTTTCCCTTACATAAGATTTGATAAACCCGAACAATAGGAAAAACACTGGCAATGGAAAAATATCCTGTATTAAAAAATTTCTCCATATATGTATTTACAGGATCAATATAGGTTTGGCCCATCTTTTGATTTTCAACTTCAAACAACTCAACATCAAGACTCGATTTTTCACCTATGCATTCTGTGTCTTTCAACACTTCTTTATATGACTGTGGATGCTCTGATGGTTTGTGAAGTGATGCCTCTGCTGCACCAGACAGTGGGGTAGACTGTTTGAACATATCCATATCATAACAATGTTTTAATTCATTTGGAGTAAATGAAACCAGATTTTGAAAACACACATCATCCACAATATTCGCTATAGGGTCATAAAATGTTTTGGATGGTGGTGATATTGTCCCTCTTGGTACTTCATGGTTGACACTGTGATTTTCACCCAGAATTCAACCAAGATTCCCTCTTACAATTTGAAAAGAAAAAGGACACAACGGCAATGAATCACAATGGATCAGCTCATTATTTGTTTAAGGTTTTAATCTTTCATTAGGAATTTGAAAATCAAAGTAGGGAAAGTGCTGCGATTCTGGGTTTAGAACAGCCTCCACATCAGCACTAGCATCTTCACCTAGTTGATCAAAACATTTTCCCTTTCTACCATTGACAACTTGTTTACAATTTCCTCTCAAAAATTGAAAAGAAGAGAAACATAAGGGCAAAGATTTTTCCCTTACTCTGAAATTTTCTGTCTCTTCCTCATCGCTATCATGACTGTTGTGTGAGGGTTGATTGTCACATCTGAACTGTAAATGATCTCCTTCCTACCAATGACATGCTGCTAGTTTCTTTGAACATACAACCTCTATTTTAGCTTCATGATCATCATCATACTGGTCACACTTGGGTAAATCATCCATGGGTGAAATGCCATTGAACATGCATATCATGTCAGCTGGTTGTTCCTCTACAAGTTGAGATGGAGCTTCATCCTTGACTGTGTTGTGAATTGAATACATGAACGAATCATTATTCAATCAATGGTACCCAGGATGAGCAGAAAAATGTTTGGGAACTATGACCGTGTCTTTCTCTGAAATCAATGGAACATGATGTATTTGGACAACAAGCTCCTCTTTTATGTTAATCTTCTGCATCAGCTTTTCCATGGCACTGGCCAAAATCTGCAGTTTAGCTTCTGATGACTTCAGCTGCTCCTTTTCTTTGTCCTTTAACTTTGACCTTTTGATCAGCAAGTTGGTCTCCACATCAACTGCAATGCTCTACATTTCTTCAAGGCTTGTAGTATTCCTTTCTCTTAATTGGAATGCCATCTCAGGATCAAAAGCATCTGGGAAATGCAATTTGGCTAAACTAGGAGGGGGCCTTACATCCACAGGTATTGAATGATACACCTCATTGAACCTCGCTGAAAACTATTGTACTGTTTCCCGGGGTTTTCTTTTCAAGTGGTCGTATTCTTCTAGGATGAGGAAAACATTTCCCATGACCACCCATCTGTCTAGGAACACTTGCATGAACTGATGAAAATTTCTGATGCTTGCAGTTGGCAGATTTATAAACCAATTTTTAACTTTACCTTGCAAAGACAGGGCAAGCATCCTGATACAAACATCATCATCTTCAACCTCATAAAGGTCAAGGAAATCCTCAAGGTTTTGAATATGCTTTTCAACAGTGATCTTCCCATTTTCTCCATCAAACCTAGGCAGATTATTGATGTAATTGACAGGGAGGTCATGGAGAATGGGAGGCAAATCTAGAGGTTGGTATCGGTTTGGGACTTTTGCAAGCATAGGAGATGAAGCAAGAGGCTTACAACCATCTATAGGTTTTGCAAGAGTAGGAGATAAAGCAGGAGGCTTATGTCTCACTAGGGTTTCTACAGGTGCATCTGGGATGTGCACAGGTGTATGAGCCTGTACATAATCTACAATTGGGGATATGATCTCTTGAGACTCATCAATAATCAGATGGTCAAAGTAATCTTCAGCAATATACTTTCGATCAAGCTTAGAAAAAGACAAGACATAATTGCAGATAAAACCAAAGATGTCTTGAATGCAATTTGAGCTGGAGTACCTGGTCTTTCTGGGCTACTTGGCTATTCTTTTAATTTCTTCCTCCAGTGGAGTCGTTGAGTTTGGCACTGTCTAGAGTTGATTGGATTCGCCAGGTGAATGATCTCAGCCTTCTTGTGTCTTGTCACTATCCACCATCAGTGATCAGATCTGGAGCTTTGAAGTGTACTACTAGGGAAAGTTCCCCAGTGGAGTCACCAAAAATGTTAGCGCTCTGTAATTTGCCTAAGGCTGCAGAGGCAATCACAGAGATAACCTCGAACCGCTTGGAGTCTTGGATCTATCCCTCCAAGACTCAAAGAGGGATCTCTCTTTTCGATTTAAACTTGGTTTGTATGGGATGGATATTAGGCTAGCTATGAAAGTGATGAAAGTATGGGGTTGGGGTTTTGGTTTTTAAATTGTTGTTTTGGGACAGCAAGGAGGGCCATTGGGAAAAAGGGGTCTGCACTTAAAAAATGTGATTCACTTTCAGATCTAGACAAATCTCTTACACAGGGCAAGGTAGTGGAAGTGTTGGATCGAATTAAGTTTGAATAGTGTCGATTTGAGGAAGAACTATGGGAGAAAAAACCAAGCAAATGAGCAGTTAAGAATTCATAAACTGGGCTTCAGAAGAAAACATAAAGATTATCACAAAATCAGATGCAGAGTATTTGCTAATAAATTCTGCTCTGTTACTATCTTCTAATAATAAGAATTGAAACAAGTGAAAAGATAACGGGAAAATACTTGACAGAGACAAGAAACACCACCAACATCTCCACACAGGAATCCTATGAACAGCATGCCCAATTAATGATCAATCATCTAAAGATTACAGAAAGAGTTCTCTGGAATGGCAAAGCCCACCGTCGAGCCCACAAAACCTCACAAGTTGAACCCTCTGTAGTTATTTTACATCTCTATAAAAAGGAAAAAGATCTCAGTCTTCCCAGACTCGAGCTCATAACTCTTCTTTCTAAAAATAGAAAAGCAGTTACACTCATGCATGACATCTGTAAATTGTCTCCTAAAACAAACCAACAGTAAATTAAATGGAAACTAAATTTGGTAACTGTTTGCTTTGGTTGTCTCGAATTTGCTGAAGCTTGTTAGGATTTTCTAGCAGTTGGAGAATCGATGCTCTAACCACTGCCATGTGTTCCCTGTAAATGAATTCCCTGTCTGCCATAAAAGACGGACCGGTTTTCTGTGAAAAAGGGGTCCGAACAGACGTGGTTTTCTCTTCAACACTAACACCTGGGAAAAAAATGAAGAAGGTTATTGGAGATGGGCATGTGATGGACAAAAACCTCCTTTGGTTTCACCAAAATCGTCCCCATCTGGCCGTAACTGCTCTCGTAAAATTAGGACTGTAACAGAAAAGAAGAAATCTGGAAAAAAGGGCCTCGAAGATGGCCTCGATTCTCCCTGCTCGTAGCTCTGTTGCAAAAAATGAGAGAGGTTTTTGTTCTTCATCCTGTGTTGAGAAAAAAACTCTCTCAGATTTTTAAAATCCATCTTCATTTGCCCAAAATACGTTCTGAAAGAAGACATGGTGAAACAGGCAAAAAATGGCAAAAATATGAAAAAGTGGTTTTTTTCATGCTGGGTGGTATTCCGGACCCCCCCTGAGGTGGTAAGCGGTTTTTTTTTGGGGGGGGTTCCACTGGAATAGGGTCATGACACGTGGAGGGGGGGGGTGGTATTGAAAAACCATTATTCCGGACCCCCCCCCCTCTCGTTAAATTCTAGATGGTGAGGGGGGGTCCGGAATTTTTAAGGGCCGTTTGATTAAATGCTTTGATGTGAATGGAGGGGCGTGAGGTATGGAGGTGCGTGGAGGTAAATGTGAGCGGGAGTGAGGTATGAGGGTGGGGTATACTTAGGATAGCATAGGATTTATGTTTTTTGTTTTTTTGTTTTTTAATATTATGTTATGTTTTGTTATATGTTTTTTTTTTTTAATTTTGTTTTTTGTTTCATATGTTTCGTTTTATGTTTTTTAATTTTTTTTTTTTGTTTTATATGTTTTATTTTATATGTTTATTTATTATAATATGTTTTATTATTTTGTGTTTAATATATAATTTTTTTATTATGTTTTATTTTGTTTATTTTTTTGTTTGTTTAAATTTTTTTAATATTTTGTTTTATATAATTTTGTTTTTATATTATTTAATGTTTTGTATCGTTTTTTGTACTTTATTTTATTAATTTGTGTTAATTAATCTAACTACTAAGTAGTTACTAA
Source organism: Picea mariana (assembly GCA_032191745.1). Classification (NCBI taxonomy): domain Eukaryota; kingdom Viridiplantae; phylum Streptophyta; class Pinopsida; order Pinales; family Pinaceae; genus Picea; species Picea mariana. The sequence continues at coordinate 12,394 of JASDQU010256803.1, forward strand.
CCTAGATTTTTAACTTAATTAATAATTAATTAATTAAAATTAATTAATTAATAATTAATTAATTATTAACTAGTTATTTATTAATTAGTTTAACCTATCCTAACTATACTAACATTACTTATTTAATCTAACTAACTTTATTGTTATTTTTGTTCATCCTAAGTCTGATTATTCATGGATGGGTGATGGGCGAGAGATAGTCAATGGGGGCAATAAGACAAGGGAGTGAGGGCGCAACATGGATGAAGGATGCAGTAGGGTGATGGGGGATCAAGCAAAAAGAATGGAGGGAAGAAAACGGGATCAATCGAGCTAGACTTTTGTCATCACGAGAGAAACGCCAAATCAACAGTTGAAGAATCAAGTTGCCTATAATTATAGGACCCCAACACCTATGTTCATTAGTTTAGTTGTTATTTTATTTCTTAGTTTAATTCTTAGTTGTTCTTTTATATTTCTTTCTCTAACCCTTTTCCTTACAATTGTCCTGCTTAGCAAACCCAACTAAGCTTGCAAGCACCTCTATTTTTCTCACTAAGGTGACGAAGGAGGCGTAACAGATTGACGACTCCACCAGGGAAAGGTATCAAATTCCTACCCCATTTGGGTTTTTCTAGCTCTTCGTTTGGTTTATTTAACTTGCAAGTTAATCGGCCCAAGACGACTTGCTAAACATCCAATTCCAAGTTGAATTGAGAGAATTCCATCCGGAATTTTTATTTTCAGCTGTGTGTCTGTTGTGCGCTGGTTTTTCGGCCCATAGACGCGCATCGTGCACACATGCGCCTAAGTCACAGTATTGTTCTATGCACCTGCACCCAAGAACTCATTTCGGTCTGCGCACAGGCGCTCAGTGCGCCTCTGTCTACACAGAGACCCACACACCTGTGCATAAAACTACAGATTGTAAGGTTTTTTGTGATTTGGGGAAGGCCCCTAGCCTTCTTAAAAGTGATTTCATGTATGTTTTGAGCTTCACCACACTTAGTTCCCTCTTCATATAAAGGGATTAGTCAAAACACATAGGCACTTAGGGGGTTTAAAATCATTTTTCCTCTTTTTGATTTCATTTTGCCACATGGATGGATTGCTTTGACTAAAAGTATAAGTTGGAATCATTTGTAAACACATTCAACTTGCATTGGGACTAGAAGTTGGATAACAATTGCTTAGTATGCTCTTCTCTCACGCCTCCAAGCGGCCTTGAGAATCAGAAAAAGATCGTGGGACAATTTCATCTCCCTTAAGAAGATTAAAACCTTTAGGAGAGGACAACAGCTCTTCTTGGGACTCCTCTTAGTTTATTTTTCAAACACATCTTAATATTGTAACGGGCCCATACATGCCCACATGCTACAAAGATAGGATAGTGTTGAAATTTACTTTCTTAGATTAAATCACTAGGGAAGTTTAAAGGTTTTGTAACGGGCCCATACATGCCCACATGATCACAATCTAGAATAGTTTCAAAGCTTTTCTTAGATTAAATCACAATAGGGAGTTAAAGGAATAGTAACGGACCCACATGTCCACATGCTAGCTTCCTAGGGACTTTTGAATTATGCAAGGTTGTACCAAAGACATTTAGTTAATTAGGTAATCAACACTTGTAAGGACCAAGCGAAGTCCACATGTAGGAAGGTGACACCTAATTCATTAAAACATTGGCACACTTTCACTCATTCACACACAAAAGTCACTTATCATACACATAGTTTCTTCTTGAAACGTGGAGGTCAAAGTAAGTTTCCTCCAAAGGGATTATGAAAAAACCCACCCTTTTCTTGACGAAACTATCCACTCCCGTTTAATTTCAATGAGGTTGGTTCACACCTCCAACCTCTCAAACAACCACATCTAAAATTTTTCTAAAAACTCACTAAGTTTTCCTCCACAGGAGGTGCCAAATTTTTTTTTTTAGTCTAGGTAGGATTTCGGGGATAGGCATCCAAATAACTCCCCGTTATCTGGTTCTCTCATTATCAAAACAATAGAAGTTGTCAAATAGGGAACTAAAAATCCTCCAAGTCAAGTGTTCCTAACACCATAAGGTAGGGAGATACCCATGAAGGGTTGAAGGCCGAGGTCCGGTTGTTCTGTGTGTCCCCCCTTGAGGCACCCACCTCTTGGACGGGATCCAGCCTGTGACCCATTTCTTAGGCCGAAAATCTAAATGTCGCACTTTGACCGAGGTACCTAGTGACCAACTTTTAGGACATCTACCTAGGTGGAAATTGTGGGCTGCAATTGCACCTTGATCGAATTTTGTGTGGCTATTGAGAAATATCGCCAGCTCTTTCGGGATATGTCCCCTTTACCCCTCATTATAACTGATTATTTCATCCTTCACTAGTTTCTCTTTTGGTGACTTTAGACCCCACTGTTGAGTACTATTGGAAGGTTCAGTGCTATTTGAGAGGAAGATGTTACGTCTTTTAGGACACGAGCATTTGTTTTCTTTGATTTCCCATGCAGACAAAACCCACTTATCCACATATATGCTTCTTTTTCAAAAAACACTTTATGTATGATGCACTTCTGATTACATTTTGATCTAGATATATATATTGTGTAAAGTTCAAAATTCACAACAAAGGCTCTTGTTTATTGTTTCTCATCACATTTTGCACACATCCACTCAGCTTGTCAGACATCATAGGGGACCCACAGAACCCCCATCATTACAAAAGCTTACTAAACCTCCCTCCTATTTTAGGGGGAGTTCCTAGTCTTGCCAACTCATCAGCACCACCTTCATGTTAGAAAAACAGGACCGCGGAGCAATAAAATAAAACAAATGCGGAAACAAAAAACAGAAGATACACAATACAAGAGAGACACAGATTTATGTAGTTCACCCAGTGTGGGCTACGTCCACCAGAGAAATTTCCAGGTCCTTTCTTTATTATTATCCAGCAAGATGAAGGGATAAAACCTACAGCAAAACCCGCTGTAACTTCCTCTTCTTTCTCTCACAGTCTCCTCTCTCAGAATACAATATTCACCACCATCCATAGCTGTGATACATTTCCCTCATAAAAGAGGGTTGCCTTATAGGGCAAAAAAACCCTAACATAATCTCTACCGTTAGATCTGTGACCTTATAATGAATGGTCCAGATTTACAATGAAATTACAATATACTTTTACAAGGCAATTTTTACTTTGGGGGCTTCGCCCCCGAACCCCCCCTGGGGGCCCGCTTGCCCCTAGACCCCCCAGCCGGGGGGATAGCCCCCCTGGACCCCACAGAGGGGGTACCCCCCCTCTGCACTCCCCCGCATGGAAGAGTGTACATACTTCTAGGGTGTAAATACTTCATGGGGTATAAACACAGCTGAAAGCAAGGACCTCTGAATCAGGAAGATAATCAGGCTCCACAACCAACGATCTCCCACTTGGAGACTGATCTCAACAACTCCACCGCTGCTGTATATGTTGGACTCTGAACCTTCTTGGACCTGGAAAATTTCTCA
>JASDQU010256805.1:933-13516 GCA_032191745.1 Picea mariana
TTTGATTTGTCCCATCATCTTCTTCCATGGGATCATTAACTTGATTTGTCCCATCATCTTCTTCCATGGGATCATTAACTTGATTTGTCCCATCATCTTCTTCCATGAGATCCTCATTTGCTTGGTCATGATGATGTTCCTCAGCTTGTACAACATCAATTCTACTAATACTTGGTGCAATATTCTACGGAAAGTTAGAGGGAAAATCTAACTTTATAATTACAAACAATCATACAAAATTAGTGTATACTATAACAAACATCAAACAATATATATACATATATATAATTTTATAGAAAATTGACAAATTAAGAAAATATAATAAATATATAGCTAATTACCATGGTACGATATTCATTCGATCCGCCATCCATGTGACCATATTTCCTACAATGTTTTGTAGTTTTTGCTATTAAAATTCTTATGGGACATCTAAGGCAACATTTTTTACAAGGGCAATAACATCTACCATCACCCTTTTCACCCGCTTTACTTTTTTCCCCACCTCTAACAACATTCTACGACATTTTTCCGCACAAAAATACCATTTTGGAACCGTCGTTGTTATAGCAAGATTGTCGCAACATATTCAAATTGTCAAATATGTATAGACCAATTTTAGCTCACCATCATCACAATTGCGACGATAGTGACCTAAAAATATATATTTTTTACAGCCATTTATTTTAGGTCATTTTCAACAGTAAAGTTTGACTAAATTATTATGGTTAACTATCGTTGCTTATGCGACGACCAATCTAAGGTCATCGCTTATGAGACAAACATTGACCATTACAGTTCATTCAAATTGTAGGCGTCCAAATTGCGAAAAACACGGGATAGATTTAGAAAAACAAAACTTGTTCTCTTGCATGTTGCGATGAAAGAGTACTTTCGTCGCATATTTTTCAATATGTAGTAGTGTAACATTGGTCACTAACATCCTTTTAAATCTAGCTAAACTAATGTATAGAGAAGAGGAATAAAGTTGTACCTTTTTAATGTAGTTCGTCCTCGCATAGCCTGAGTTGAGCTTTGATCCCCAAGCTCCTCGATAAGTCATGTAAATCAAACAAAGATAGAACAAGCTTCCTATTCTACTAATATTAGCTTGAAACCATCTAATAGAGACAAGTTCATGTATAATAAACACAACCTTGAAAGAAACAGGCTAAGCACACACACACACACACATACACACACACACATATATATATATATATATTAATGAAAACAAAGCAAAGTGCTTACAACAATGATGTATATGCATCAGCTTCACCAAGCTCTCTTGGTCCATCCCCTTTATCAAATAATCCACCATCAAAATGAATATGCTTTATTGGTTATCTCCCTTATGAGATCATAAGTTTGATGCCTCTAAAATGCCATGAGATTTTATCATGAGAAGGCCTCCTTATATAATCTTGGAGAGACCCAACCACCCTAGAGATTCTTCGGATAGGTTGAGGATCTTTGTCCATCAGTTGTGGATCCTCCCTAATATCCAACCTTGACCTAAAATTCGAATCCAGCTGATTTCCAAGATAAGGGGGATTTTTCCTTGATTCTCCTCAATAGCCCAAAATTTGCTCAAACAGGCCAGTGCTCCCCCGAAAGGGTGCACAAAATATTCAAATGCTCCCCCAAAGAAGGATAGGGAGCGTTGGCACTCCCTAATAGTGGGTAGGGGAGTGTTGCCCAAAATTCCTTTAGAAAATCCTAGCACTCCCCCAGAAGTTTGTACAGGGTGCTACAATGCTCCCCCAAAGGAGGGTAGGGAGTGATGGCACTACCTGATAGTGGGTAGGGGAACACTTCCCTCCAAAATTAATTTTTAAGTAGTTTTCTTCATGGAAAATGTTTTGTACTCTCCATCAAATGATTTTTCTTCCTTAAACCAGCCTTTGAAGGTGTCTTTTGAGTGTCCTTGATAATTTCGTCCGAGACACGACATAGGCAAGATGATAGTATTCTTTTGTGACACTTATAATGACGACACTTGTGACAATATTGAAGTGAGTAATTTTGATGTATAACATATTTCCCCCCAAAGTGAGAAGTTAGAAGACAAAAAATGATGACTGAATTACTTTGTAGACTTTTTCGAGCAAGGGTATGGACTCAGAGAACCTGGTAGAAGCTACACACAACCATCAAACAAATATTATGACATGTTTCAAACCTAAGGCATGCATACCTATGCTTGAGTGATAAATACTTTCAAGGTATGGCCTCCATAAAATACATTGTGGATCCATAATTATATTAACAAAGAGTATAGACACCAAAGATACAATGTGGATCTATACTTCAATGACATGAACTGATCGTAGCCACGAAAGATATAGAGTGGATCTACGAGACGACAAGACATAGCCACAGACCAATACAAAGTGGATCTATGTAACAATATATGTGTCAATGTTCAAGAGAAACTCCATCGCAACCTGGGAAAAGTACATATCAGAGTGATCACTCAACCCAGGGTATTCGTATCGATCCTAATGTGGTACGAGTCTAACCATGTGAACAGTTTTTCTGATGTCAAACATGGCAGAAACCACTTGATTACCATTCAATGAGGTAAACTGTTAACAATATCGAGGGAAATAACCATTGGTGTCAATGATTCCCAAGGTACCCTAGTACATTCCAGCAAGTGTGAACAAATGAGTTGAAGTCAAACATCCGTGGAATAATTCGATCAGGGGTCAATGATGTAAATCCACTATCAGAGGTGAGGAGGCCTTCCATTGAGGCATGCAGGTCCCAAGGTACTAATTGGTTTCTAATTCTAGTTCTCGGATAATGTATTGAAGTCGAAAGGAACAGACTCATCGCAGGAGGGCCTTGATGTATCTCCCATAAATGACTCGAAAATGACCCAGAGATGGAAATTGGTAGATCAAATGACCATGGACTAACATGGGTATTGAAACTGGAAATGTGTGATGGTTGACTCTTGAGGAAGATACTTCCCTTGAACACTGAGGCACAATAGCAGAAACATGACATGGACCAAAACATGATGATGCAATGGATACTGTGACTTTCGTTGTGTGACCCAAAGTAGTAAAGAAACTCAGAGGATTGGTTCAATGCAGAGGTTTAGCGAATTAAAATGTATGAAAATACAAAGTGTCGTGTTCAAGGGCAACTGTAAGAGTGACTTGTAATGTTCCCAAAAACTGCTTGGATTGCTTCCTTTAATTTTTTCCCCGATCTATATAGACGAGTACCTGTTTTTATTTTAACGAGATCGAGGAGGATAACACATGCTCGATATAAATCACCTTCACTAAGTCCCTTTTTCTTTGTTTAACAAACTAGAAGAAGCAAGGGTTCAATCCCATATGGGCCCTTCAATGTTTGATTGTTTAACGAGTCCAGAGAAGGGAAACTCGATGATTTTTCATGTTTAGAGAGTCTGAAAAGAACTTAAAGATGACTCCATTGTTGTCCTTTTTTGTAATGTTAGTCTTGTCAGGCCGAAAAAGAGATAAACTAGCACTCTAAATATGCCCTTTCAAACATTTTAACAAGTTTGAAAGGAAGCAAGACCACTCAACAATCTTTTCATGTTTAGAGAGTCTGAAAAGAACTTAAGGGAGACTCCAGGGGGTTCCTTTTTCGTATAACCTTACGAGCCCAAAAAATAGATAAAAGGTTGCTTGATTACATTCTCATGTTTTTATGAGTGCGGGAAGAACAAAGACTAAGCTTGGTACTTTGCTCCCATCTTGAAATCTAGTGGCTTAACTCTAGAATGATCATCAAAGGTTGGAGACATGCCCCCCAAGCTTCAATTTATTCACCGAATTTTAGGTTGTCAGCAATTTTTATACTATATGAAGAAAAATGATAAGGGTGGATGAAATGAAGGTTCAAATATGAGATCTAATGAAATACATAACTCAACATCTACGAGATCTGGCGAAAGAATTGACCTGATAAGAGAGGTGACTATTTCATTTTTTAACGAGCTTGACATGGGTAAATAACTATGCTCAAGGCTCTAGGTTCAATCCCCAGATTTTTGTTTCATTTTTTAACGATCTTGCTACAGCGAGGAAAACTATGCTTAAGGAATCTATTTCATTTTTTAACGAGCTTTCCACAGAGAAGAGAAACTATGCTCATGGACTCTTCTTGATCATGGATTCCAAGAGGATAACACTCTGGAGGGACACCATGTCAAGGGACAAAACTTGGTCATGGCTTCCAAGAGATCTTCATTGGATGGAAGAAGAATTCTCTGGAAGCAACACATGTCAAGGGCTACGACAGGGGTAATTATATCAAGCTCCAATAGCCCTACCGAAGAAATCACCATGTCAACTACCAGATCCAATTCATGGGAGACAACGTCATATAATTGACCTATGGTAGGGGTGATACCGACTACATATAAGAATTGTTTAGAGAGGTCATTAGGTTGATGGTCATGTCAGGGCCAATAAATGAAAGTTGATCAATAGTCATTATTCTTCCATCATGAGGGAAATATATCACATGAAAGAGAGTGGACAAAATGGATTTCATGGCATAGACATAATCTCACCCAAGGAGTAAATCGAAATCCAAGGGGTCCTGGACTACCATAACATCAATAAAGATAGTTTTCCCTCCCAAAGTTACAAGAAACTAAGGAAGGATCCCTAAAGGGTGATTGGTTCTTCTATTTAAAGAGAACATAGTCTAGGTAACCAACACAAGCTGAGGATAACCCAAAGCTTTCATAGCAATAAAGGAAAAAATACTAACAGACGAACCTTCATCTATCAGTGCATGAGGAACGTCCCGACCACAAACCCATAATGTAATCTTGAAAGGAATTTGAGAGGGAAGATGAGGTCCAGTTAACACACCCCAATCAAAAAGGATGGCCTCATTACTTGGAGGGGGTTTTGAGGGAGAAGGAGGAATGCCCCCCAGCATGGTAGACTCTATATCAACAAGAAAAACATGGGCATAATCGGGTTTAATCTCTAGAGGGAGAGTAGGACCGATTGATAATGACATCAAATCAACTACTTAGGTTTCATTATCCAAGGGGAGAATGGGGTCAAAAGGTGGAAATAGATTGATCGGTTGGGTTTCACTCTCTAACAAAAGAGCGGGATCGACTGAAGATGGGATCAGATCAATCACTTTGTCAACTGGTTCAACTAAGGACATGACCAGATTGATGACATGATCAACCAGACTGACCAATGAAGGGACCAGAGCAACCACTTTGGCACTCGTCAGAGGAGAAGTGGGATTGACCATGTTGGCACTCTTCAGATGAAGTGTGAGACTGACCAATAATGGGACTAGATCAGTTGCTTGGGTTTCACTTTTCAGATGAAAAGTAGGGATTATCGATGATGGAACTGGATCAAATACTTTAGTTAGTGATTCAACCAAGGATGAAACTACATTGACCACTTGATCAACCGAACTGACCGGGGATGGAACCATATTGACCGTTCCATCAACTAACGAAGGGTTGGGGGAAATATTACCATAACCAGTTGGAAGTTGAATCTTTTCCAAAAGATAAGACTCCTCGTCCATACGAGGACAAAGGTGAGAATAATGATCACCTTCGCATAACATATAAGGAAATTTGACAGTTGTCTTCTTCTTACCAACCTTAATGTCACTAGTTGACGGGGTATCACCAGCATGTCTAGTAGAGGATGACGATGTGGAGGACCACATTTCTAATACATTGGGAAGACCAGGGAAATACCTCAGAAAGTGGTCACCCTTACAAAGACTGCAAAGGAATTTGGGTTTCAGATTCTTCGTTTTAATCTTGTCAACCTCATCAACACTCCCAGTATTATCAACAGTAGTTGGTTTCTTGGATCCAACATCTGATGTAGTTGGAGGCTTGGTCCCTTTCTGGTTCTTCTTCTTCTCTTTCTGTTTCTTCTTCTTCTTATCAACCTAGCTACTTGCTTTAGATCTTTCACTAGGTGAAGAAGGAGAAATAGAAGGAGACCTGATAGACAAAGAAGGATAAAGGTCGACATGAGGTTGATGTGTGGGTGGTGTGATTACATCTAAAGCACCTACATTTAATATCACCACAGTGAAAAACAACCATACCAGTAACCCAATTGTGAGACCTGGAAGGCTTAAAGTAGTGATATAAGGAGGACCAACGTTTCCGGAAGAAGTAAAAACAAAGGTTTCCTCTCAAAAAGAGGTTCCTTCATTGGTTATTCCGGGAACTGACGCCATACAAAAAATAAAGATCCAACCTAGATTCTGCTAGGGAAAACAAACAACACATGCTAAAAATCTAGTAAGCAAATAAGAAAACAAAACCTTCTCACAATGAGCACACTAGTTGGTGATGAAATCCAACATCGTGGGAAAAAAGTAAGAAGGGGATGAGATAGAGCAGGTGGAAAAGTTACGTTGATGACCTTCTTAATGGACTTACGACTTGGTGCAAGCTCCCACACATAATCGTGGGTATACCCTCCAAGGAGCCCAAGTGATTCTGGCCAATGCCAATTCCAGGTACTGTGAAGACTTGCCCCTCCACAGTCACCTTGTGTAAAGACCCTAAAGAGATAGGCCACTAAGGTTACCAACTACAACAATGATGCTTGGGAAAACAATTGACAGTCTGATCCACATGCAAGGGCAGGGTATATGGTCCGAAATCAACTTGAAAGGCTTCCACTCATCATCATGGCTATGCCGTCAAGCGATCCCCATAATACGTGCAATATCTACACCAATACCAACAAATCAAGGTGATTAACTCTTCCAGTCTTAATGCGACCTTAGGTTTGAACCTTGTGTGAGAAGGGCTCCCTGGGAGAAAAGGTAGCAATTGGATTTCACCGCTCCCTAACACAAGATTCTATATTTGTTTGCATATTTGGAAAGTTATCTTTCACACCTATTCCAAAGACCTCAACTAATCTGATGTAGGATTTCTACCATAAAATATAAAAATGTCTAATCAATTTTTAGTTTAGTGCTTTATTTTTAAGGTTGTTGTTACTCAAAAGGAAAATGGCATGGACAATATTGTGTTTTGACCGACTTGAAGGTCGCCGATTTCTGTTACAAGATAATCCCCCTGCAGACAAGTGGATTCCCTCTTGGGCTCTAGACCCCTAAGACCACTACAGAAAGGGTGCTAACGTTGGTCACTGACATCCTTTTAAATCTAGCTAAACTAATGTATAGAGAAGAGGAATAAAGGTGTACCTTTTTAACATAGTTCGTCCTCGCACAGTCCGAGTTGAGCTTTGATCCACAAGCTCCTCGATAAGTTGTATAAATCAAACAAATACAAAACAAGCTTTCTATTCTACTAAGATTAGCTTGAAAGCGGATCTATCTAATAGAGACAAGTTCATGTAGAGTAAACACAACCTTTAAAGAAACATGCCAAGTACACACACACACACACACACACACACACACACACACACATATATTAATGAAAACAAAGCAAAGTTCTTACAACCATGATGTAGATGCAACAACTTCACCATGATCTCTTTGTCCATCCCCTTGCTCAAATAATCCACCATCAAAATGAATATTATTTAGTGGTTATCTCCCTTATGAGATCATAAGTTTGATGCCTCTAAAATTTCATGTGCTTTTACCATGAGAAGGCCTCCTTATATAAGCTTGGAGAGACCCAACCACCCTAGAAATTTTTGGGATGGGTTGAGGATCTTTCTCCATCAATTATGGATCCTCCCTAAGATCCAGCCTTGACCTCATATTCAAACCCAACTGATTTCCAAGATAAGGGGAATTTTTCCCTGATTCTCCTCAACAACCCAAAATTTACTTAAACAGGCCAGCGCTCTGCCAAAAGGGTGCATAGAGAATTGCAATGCTCCCCCAAAGAAGGCTAGGGAGAACTGGCACTCCCTGACAGTGGGTAGGGGAGTGTTGCCAAAAATTCCTTCAGAAAGCCTAGTGCTCCCCCATAAGGGTATACAAGGTGCTAAAACACTCCCCCAAAGGAGGGTAGGGAGTGCTGACACTCCCTGACAGTGGGTAGGGGAGCGTTTCCCTCCAAAATTCATTTTTAAGTAGTTTTCTTCATGGAAAATGCTTTGTACTCTCCATAAAATTATTTCTCTTCCTTAAACTAGTCTTTGAAGGTGTCTTTTGAGTGTCCTTGATAATGTCATCCGAGACATGACATAGGCAAGATGATAGTATGATTTTTTGAAACTTGTAATGATGACACTTGCGACACTATTGAAGTGAGTAATTTTGATGTGTAACAGTCGAGAGTTTGATCTAGATGATCCAATAAGCTAGCAAGTTCCTTGTTCTCTTTAATGATATTTCTTTTTATTAAGACCATCAAATTAGGGGATGAATACAACCCCTCCTCATTGGCGGAATCATGATAAACATGGCCTCTTGACTAGATATATTTTCAACAAAAACAATGTTATTTCAATAAAATTATATAAGAAAATAATTAAATTCACGTAAAATGAAAGTGGAAATTGATAATCATTTACATGTTCTGTGGATGACCCTTTTCCATGATCATCCTGCCACATTATAATATAATCAGAACCCCCATTATTTAAGAAAATGTTAATGATAACAAAAAAACTGATTGCCACCCAAATAAAATCAGCCTCAAGGATCAAGCTCCCACATTATTATAAAATTGTGACCGTACTGAAATATTTAAAACAATGTTAAAGATAATAAAAAAATATAATTCAATAAGTAGAGGTTTCTTAAAGAGTTGTTGCATAAGTACCCGCACACTATTAGTCGATGTTTCTATTCGATTCAAATGGTAATCCACTAATAACTCTTCCCCGGGAGCTGTCTTTTTTATTGCACACAAGACTACCCAATTTTCTTCATGTCCCTCATATATGCAATTTGGTTGCTTGTTTGTTGTCTTGGGTCATGTGATGTTTATAAACCCTACGATATTGTCAAAATATTTAGGCCTTCCATCAATATAGATATTCACTCCCTTATTTTTATCTGTGTTTATTAGTTGTATATAATTTGCGGCAAGTGCATATCTATGCATACTTCGCATGTACCAGACCAACTACATCCAATTGTTATAATTGTAACACGGTCTAGAATAGTCCATCAAATCAATTATTGTATTGTATTTTACAATTATTCCATCCATGAAAAATATCCCCAGGCCATGCAGGGAGGATGGTGCAATGCGATATGTCCTATTGTTGACAATGAAGTCAACAACTATAGGAGGTAGTTCCTTAGCTACCCATTATTTCACTAGATGCTTATACCTGAGTGGCACCTCTATGTCTTTTATGCTCTCATCATCATAAGATCATGATCCTCCTTCGGCAAGAAAACATTCCATGCATCTACAAAAATTTTCTTCTGACTTTTTCACCTCTAGTCCTTGTTTGCTTATCATATCTACTAGATGCAGTCGCATTTCCCTCTATCTGTCCCAAGCTTTCCTCACTTGATGAAAAAATATCTGACAGGTACCTGTTTGGTTGTACCTTCAGTTGCATGTGCACGTGTTGTTAGTGAGTAGTCCATCATCATCCTAGTTCCAATTTATGAATTTCTTTTTTCTATATTCAAAGTTCTAAATAAAAATTTTATATCTTTAGTTTTGGATGCACAATTAGACTAGGGAGAAATTATATCCAATATTAGTAGGGGCACTCATGCATGCAGTGGATTCCCATCTTAGTGATGCGTATGAATATCTAGGTGGGTGCACCTTAATTCGACTCACTTATCCATGCAAGCAATATGCACTATGGTTAGATTTCACACTACGGAATAGTGGTCAACCAAGAGTATAACTATACAAATATTAGTTTGTTCAATGGAAGTTCAAGAATACGTTAGTTATGGAGATGGTTAACAATAGTGAAACCAACATTTTTATGTAGGAAGTATTGGTTGTTAAACTCAATGTGTAGTTGAAGTTGGTGCAGTCTTTTTTCAAGGCAGTATGATATAGTAGTTATTTGATAGGGACATGTAGAATTTAGTTAGTTTGGCCAAGAGTCCTTGAAATGGTTTGGGATGCGACTTGAAACTGGGCATAAAACAAAAAACAACACTCAAATTGAGGAATCTTCGACTCCGATGGATTAATGGGATAGGATTTCAGTTATAGCACCCCTCACTCATGGGTGCCATGCCTCGGAAGTTTCTTTACTCATTGATTTTGAGAACTAGTGTTTTGATCAATTTGAAGCAATGCAACATTAGGATTAAGGGATCCAATTTATGAAACCATGCCTCGCGAGCGGATGGATAATTTTTTCACCTAGTCCATTCCTAAACAAGCTTTCAACATCTCACGGAACTCAAAAATGTTGCTCCATTAGTCTTTTATGACCTGAGGGGGAATTGGCCAAGAGTCCCCAAAATGGGTTGGGATGCGACTTGCAACTGGGAATAAAATGAAAACCGAGACTCATATTGAGGAACCATCTTCTTTGTTGAATTCCTGGCATAGGATTTTAGCTAGAGTACCCCTCACTCAAGGTTTCAACCCCTCGAAAGTTTTTTTTTTCATCGATTTGGATAACTAGTTCTTTGCTCAGTAAGAAGCAGTGCAACATTTGGATTTAGGTGTCCAATTTATTAAACCATTCCTCGGTAGAGGATGGAAAATGTGGTCACCTAGTCCATCCCTAAACAAGAATGCAAAATATCATGGAACTCAAAAATGTTGCTTCGTTACGCTTTTATGCCCTGAGGAGAAATTGGGCAAGAGTCCCCGAAATGGTTTGGGATGTGACTTGCAACTGGGCATAAAACAAAAACTGAGACTCAGATTGAGGAACCATTGAATTCAATGGATTACTGGGATAGTATTTCAGCTAGATCACCCCTCACTCCTAGGTTCCATGCCTCGGATGTTGCTTTACTAATTGATTTCGATAACTAGTGTTTTGCTCAGTTTGAAGCAATGCATCATTAGGATTAAGGGGTCCAATTTATGAAACAATTCCTTGGGAGAATATGGATAATTTGGTTACCTATTCCATGCCTAAAAATTCTTGCAGCATCTCACAGAACTCAAAAATGTTGCTCCGTTAGTCTTGTATGCCCTGAGGGGGAAATGGCCAAGAGTTCCCGGAATGGTTTGGGATGTGACTTGCAATTGGGAATAAAACAAAAATCGAGACTCAGATTGAGGAACCGTTGTCTCTATTGGATTCCTAGAATATGATTTTATCTAGAGAACCCCTCACTCCTGGTTCCAACCCCTCAGAAGTTGTTTTTTTCATCAATTTCGATAACTAGTGCTTTGCTCAGTAAGAAGCACTGCAACATTTGGATTTAGGGGTCCAATTTATGAAACCATTCCTCAACAGAGGATGGACAATGTGGTAACCTATTCCATGCCTAAATAATCATCCAACATCTCATGGAACTCAAATATGCTACTCGGTTAGGATTTTATGCCATGAGGAGGAATTGGCCAAGAGTCCTTGAAATGGTTTGGGATGCGACTTGTAACTGGGCATAAAACGAAAATTGAGACTCAAATTGAGGAACCGTCAACTCTGATGGATTACTAGGATAGTATTTCATCTAGAGAACCCCTCACTCTTGGGTTCCATGTCTTGGAAGTTTCTTTACTCATTGATTTCGAGAACTAGTGTTTTGCTCAATTTGAAGCAATCCAACATTTGGATTAAGGGGTCCAATTTACGAAACCATGCCTCGGGAGAGGTTGGATAATTTTTTCACCTATTCCATGCCTAAACAAGCTTGCAACATCTCACGAAACACAAAAATGTTGCTATGTTAGTCTTTTATGCCCTAAGCGGGAATTGGCCAAGAGTCCCTGAAATGGTTTGGGATGCGACTTGCAACTGGGCATAAAATGAAAACCGAGACTCGGATTGAGGAACCCTCATCTCTGTTGGATTCATGGCATAGGATTTTAGCTAGATCACCCCACTCAAGGTTTCAACCCCTCAGAAGTTGTTTTTTCATCGATTTTGATTACTAGTTCTTTGCTCAATAAGAAGTCATGAAACATTTGGATTTAGGGGTTGAATTTACAAAACCATGCCTTGGGAGAAGATGGAAAATGTGGTCACCTATTCCATTCCTAAACAAGCATGCAACATCTCATGGAACTCAAAAATGATGCTTCATTAGGCTTTTATGCCCTGAGGAGGAATTGGCCAAGAGTCCTCGAAATGGTTTGGGATGCGACTTGCAACTAGGCATAAAACAAAAACCAAGACTTGGATTGAGGAACCATTGACTCCGATGGATTATTGGGATAGGATTTCAACTAGATCACCCCTCACTCTCGGGTTCCATGTAGGGGAAGGCTAGTATAAGAAGTAGCATTTACCAGATAGAGGGGGGATAAAATTAGTCTTTGACCATTTCCAGAATGGGATCATCATTTTTAAGCAAGATAAGGACTAAAATATCTTCAAGGGAATTATATATATTTCCATCAAGGACATGGAAAATTTTGATGTGGAGAATTATGCATGGAGGCATTTGTCCCATACCTCTTCATGAAAGATTGTGAATCTATGGTGCATGTACAAATATGTGAGATGTGGGTTTATGATAATATTTTGAA
>JASDQU010256809.1:910-15115 GCA_032191745.1 Picea mariana
GAACCTCTATTGTGACCTATGACGAGATTAGAATATTCCGGAAGGAAGCAAAGAAGTAAAGGAAACCCTAGACGAGATGTCGGCTACATAAATATAATTAATATGAATTAATTAGTACCCAGAAGGAGAAGTCGGCCCCAGTAAGTCTGCCAGATTACTATAAATACAGGGCGCCAGTTCTCATTTGTCACATTCTCAGAATTGCAGAGAGAGCCAGTTCTGCGCAGTGCAGTTGCAGCCTTGTGCGCAGGTGTGGAGGAGAGCTACCGGTGCAGCTGCTGCAGCTAGCAGTTACGTTTTGGCTTGGACTATCTCTTGGCTAGGGTTTGGACTATCTGATCAACTCTTGTTGATGCGCTATCCTTGGGGAAATGTGCGCTACCCTTTGTTTGGCTATCTAGCCTAGGGTTTGCTTTCAGAATGATTCTCTGTCAAGGTTAAGGTGCTCGGAGGGTGGCTTCGTCCTATGGTTGGGTGACAAGGGTATTGTCAATGGTAAAACGAGCACACATCTTTCATATTCTAACAGGAAGATGGTAAGATTTATTATCGATCATAGCATAACCCACTTCATTTTTTGCAATCACTCCAAGTTGGAGTTACTAAAGATTGTAAAGACCGGATTTGCTAGCTATTGTCTCGCCTTTAGGCACCTTTTGAAGGTAAGAGAGGCATTGGCTAGTATGGTTTCGAGTGATTCATGGCATGTTCTGAAAGACATGGCTGCATTCACATCCTGACAGAATTGAATTTTAGGAGGTGGAGGACATGGTTTTTGATGGTCAGTTTTGGCAACAAGTTAGGTATATTCTACGGTTCTCCAAACCCAATTACAACATGATTCGGTGTGCATATACAGATCAACCGGTGATTGGGGAGGTGTATGAGCAGATGGAAAACATGCTAGGCTAAATCAAAGACATTGTTGAGCCGAGGGATGCGATCATGCATGATCATATCCATAAACACGTGGTCAAAAGGTGGGATAATCTAAATGTTCTAGTCCATGCCCTAGAATATGTCCTTACACCAAAATATTATTCTCCATCTTGGTTTGCCCAACCAACACCTAGGGGTGGGGTTAGGAGAAAACCACACACAGATCCATAGGTGCAAAATGGGTATATGCTTGCAATAGACAAGTTGGTACCCGTGGAAGAGGAATGTGCTCAAGTACGAAGTGAATTGAGCAAGTACATCAATGAGCATGGAGTCTTTGGTAACTTGCATGCAACCAAAGATCGAGATAGGTTGAGTTCTATTGAACGGTGGACCATGTATGGCTCCTCTACTACATATTTGCATAAATTTTCGGTGAAGGTGCTTTCTCAGGTGGTCAACACCTCTTCTGCAAAGTGGTGTTGGAGCACCTATAGATTCATCTAGAGTGTAAATAGAAACAACTTGAATGTAGATCGGGCAGAATGCTTGGTTTGTGCATTSCAACTTGAGGTTGTTGTCCCATTATTGTGATGCAGTGGAGAATGATAATTATAAAAGAGATGTGACTTGGGACAACAATCCAGAGGAGACTAATTTSGAYGATGGAGCCATGGTTTTAGAGCGCTTGGAAGCTGAAATTTTGGGTGATCATGATGGTGATCATATTCTTGGAGCAGACATGCCACCCCTATCCACCAGCAGGTTTCYAGATGCAGCAGTTTTGCCTTTATCTTCACAGCATGCAGTGTTACATGGGGGCCATTCAGCTGCTGGTCATGTACCATGAACATTTCCACCTACTGCTACTCCTCTTCTTCATAGATCACGGGAAAATAAACTAGAAGTTTTTTGTGGCAAGAGGAAAACTTAGTGCATGGTACTTATTACTGTATACTAGATCTCTTTTTCTTTTCCCTGTTTAGAAGAAGTCTCTAGAACTTAGTACTTCGTCTTTATTATGTTTTATTTTGTAAACAATGAACATTATATGACAGCTTACCTTTGAAGTTTGAACTATTGACTGAATCTTACAACATTATATGACAGCTTATTGAGGTAATGAATAATGATGTTGTAGAGTCTATTTCATTTGGTTGTTGTGTTGTGTGTTACAATCTGTTGATGACAAATTTTATATGATTAATGTTATATGTGTACTAAATGGTTGATGCTTTAAGGATCATCACTAATCCAGTAGTTTAATGATCTTAAATCTATGTTTTCATGTTTTTTGCATTTGATTCGACATTTTGCATGTTTTTTAATATATATGCATCAAAATATATTAAAATATGTATTATATAAAAAACGCTCCTTCTCCTGGAATTTTTTTAAAATTGCGCTTTTCGCTCCCACTCCCTGCTCTCAACAGCCTTGAGATTCTGGAAGATAGACGACTCTTGAATCTGAAATATAGTATTGATACTCCTTTGCCAATTGGGCCATTTATATAATTATTACTTCAGACGAAACATGCTATGAGATGTTGTTCTAGAGGTCATTTTTCTCCAATTATTTTTCTGGCAGCAGTTAGAGGTGTCAACAAAAGTTGGGAAGCTCTTTTTTTGTTGCTTCTGTGGTCTATCACAATTTTAGAGCTGAGAATGTCATGAGATGCTATTGGTAGAAATAAAACAAGTCTATTGGTATGGATTCTGGAAGATAGGTGACTCTTGAATCCAAGATATAGTATTAATACTCATTTTCCAATTGCCCTGATGACATTACTACATCAGAGGAATCATGCTATGAGGTGTGGTGGACATTCACACATCTTATGGATATTGAGGATATTAGACATATTTCTTTATGTTCAAATGTTTAATCCTTAGAGGATCTCCTATTTATAATTTCAATGTTCATTATATAATGTAAGCTAAAGCATTTTTATCATTGAAAGACATTTTAAAAATTAATACTGTTTTAGTATCATTATTATTGTCCTTGAAAGAAGCAGTCTCATTCTTTTCCCTTGTTGGATGCACCAGGGTTCCTCCACCTCATCTGTCACCTTTTGTTGACGAGGAAGCAGAAGGCTACATGCCAGAGTATGCTAAGACTATTAAGCGCTTGCAAGCAGCAGCAAAGCAACAACTTTTACCTATGGCAGGGATGGAGTATCAGGATATCAATGGTTCCCAAAACATACTGCCAGATGCTATTGCTTATCGAAATGAAGCCAATGCAGCAACAGAAAGGGGTACAGAGGTATTTGCTTTTATATTGAATTCTTATGTATATGACACATCTATCCAAATGTATTATTTATGTAACTGAGATGCTTGTGAGGAATTCCTGAGCTACTATGTCTTAAACTGAAAATATTACTTTCAATTTCAATGGATGTTTCAGTAAATTTCAGGTCAGTTTGATACCCATTTATTAATTATTGCAGGAAATGGCCATTGAAAGGTCATATCAAGAAGAGCTGACAAAGGAACTTGAAGGCATTCCATATTCTGCATCGTTGTCAGGCAAGTCAATACGGGAATCGCTGGAAGCTTCTCAAGACGAAGAGAAGTCTCCAAGCACAGGTTCTGGACTAGACAAGGATGTGGATGACTTGAAGACTATGTCACAGGTTATGATGTCCCGCAAAAAGAGAAAATTGTATGAAGCCATGCAGGTATTGTTTGTATTCTTGGTTCCTTATGTAAATAGGCATTATGATATTTGATCAGCTATAGAAAATGTGACGAGTTTGTGTTTGTCAGAAATATTTTTAACTAATTCCAAAGTAATGATGGTCTTTCCATGGCATATCATAGTATGTCTATGACATCCTAGCTGTGTCTGAGAGTAGCTCTGATGTTGGCTGCTGTCAGTGCCCTGAGGAGGCCTCCTTTGGCACACTGCTGACAAATGACAAAGAACATCCCAAGTAGGCTAAAAACTGTTTAAGGTGGTTGAGTTCCATCGCCACCTTGTCYGGATGGTATTGTATTTTCTGGGACAAGTTGGTCGTGACAACTATTTTATTAGTCTGTAATGAACCTAAGTGGTTCATGTAATGAATATCCAAAATAAACAWGACATCAATGAGAAATCCATATAGGATAAATATATTGTATTGAATATATAAATGAGAGAGAGAGACTTGGCTTGGTGGAGAACACTTTCCTTGCAAAGAGGGAGTGTTAGTTTTGTAACTTGTTGMCACAGATTTGTTCTCCTTTAGCAGATATGGCAAGCTACAGCAGATCCAGAACTGTCATGGCTACGGTGTGTGACAGAGGTGGCTGTAAATGACAACACAGCTCTAGTGAAGCCTCAACRGAGGCACAATGGTCCTATAGAGTGTGATAGATCATAGGAGTGCATGCATGCTTCAGTGTGTATGCTACTAACCTTAGGAGCAGTGTTATCTTTAGTGGCTGCGTGCTTTTGTTAAGCTTTAGTCAACTGTTGATCTAGATTTAGATTAGGCACTAACCTTAGGAACAGTGTTATCTTTAGCATAGACACTATTTAAGTGTGCTGTTCCAAATTTAGCAGTGTGCTTTTGTTAAGTTTTAGTCAACTGTTGTTCTATATTTATATTAGGCTTAGATTAGGTGCTTTTTGTAAGAGGATTATCTACTCAAGAGGAGGGCACAGATATCAAGGAGGCATACATGTGGCATATGTGTGATTCTCCTTGGGGCCTTGTAATCTAGGCAAGTTATTCATGCAGGGACAGCACACCTATCTCTGCTGTTTTTAGGGATAGGGTTTAGTTTCCTACCCTGGGCTCTCCACTGGGATGGTGAATATTGTCTATAAACTGTAGCCTTCTTCGTCTATAAAAGAGTAGAGGGGTCTTCCACTGGGATGGTTAGCATATTTGAGTTTTGAGCTATGGCAGTGTAATTGTTTTTTTTCAATAGAAAATAGATGCAGTATTGAGAGTTCAGATCTGGGTTTTTGCTGTTCATATTTCTAGCAGCATGTGTTTGTAGATTACTGTATTCAGAGACTGCTGTTTTGATGGAGGTTTTCAGTTTTAAGCTACCTAGGTTTAGGWTATTCTTTCTGAGTGCAGAATCTGCTTACGAAGTTCTCAAATTTAACAATTTCTGCACTCTGAATTCGCTTACTGTGGTTAATTTATCAAGAGTAAATGACCTGAATTCCTAAATTTTTTTTGAACCAATCCCAGTGTGTCCAATGCACCTCTTGACTCAAYAGTTCTCTGCTACTCCTATGATCACTCATCAGGTTCCAAGCAACAAGGTTGTTCTCTTCTGCGAATTGGTGTATTTTCTTTGCTGCAGCCTTCCTGAAAACCATACACAAATTCTGATGATGAAACGAAAGACTTGAACAACAGTGTTATCTCCCATATGTCAATTTAACTATCAGGTCATTTAGCCTGTCAAGTGAAGAAAATGCAACTTTTCTTCACTGCTGAACTATGTCATCTTGCACATCTCTGGAAAAGTTCTATAGCTGTCTACATTGTTCATGTCTCACTAAGGATTATGGAAAATACAACACCAATGCTGTGCTTGTCTTGGCATCTTCTTCCTCTGAATGTGCTAATGGAACTAAAGAAGCTTTGATGGTTCATCCTTCCATCATGGTAGGAGCACACATGCTCAACTACCAGCATGATCCCGTCTTCTTGAGTTTGCCTTATCTGTTTGCGGAAATGTGAGCATTCCAACTTGTACTTCTTAGCTTCTCTGGCTTCCACATCTTGAGAAAGAGTGGCGCATTCAAAACTATGCATATCCATTTAGTGATTGGCAAATTCAAAATAAAGCATAGCGAGAAATAAAATCTGAAGCAACTCCGTTAGTTCTCTTTTCAAATGTCATCAGAGTTTATTGCATTGAAGCTGTTGAGTCCTAAAAGACCCATTCAAGCCAGCTTCTTCACCATATTGCAAGAGTTCTCCATGGATAAATTCTTTGCAGCATAGAGGTTGGAGACCTTAAAGAGGCTTACCTTAATGATGGTGCTTTTCTACTAATGTCTTCTCTGGTGTAACTGCCATCTTTGTCTGCTATTGTGTCTTGAAATGTAGATGTAAGCCTGCCTCTTCTCCCTTAACCTTTGCTATACCTTATCTTTGGTTTGGTTGTCTGGTTCTTGGGATGAAGTTCAAGATGTAGCCTCAAACATTTGGCATCCCAATGTCTGGTCAACTTGCAATGGCCACAGTAGTTCTTGCTACTGTTTTGGCCGGTAGGTATTCACAGCCTTAGGGCCCTTCTTCTTATAACATAACAAACAAGGGATGATTTTCTTTGTGCATACCTTTTTGGTTTTTTCTTGCGCTTGCATGCTTGGTCTACCAAGTGCTAGTGTAGTCTTAGATGTTGGGGCCATCTTCTTGCTACCCCTTTTCAAGCTTGTACAAGATTGATGGAGTAATGGATTGCTGATTACATTTATTGTTTTCTGTTATTTTCTTGAAGTGGCCATTGCTTTAGTCTCCTTTGACTTGACAAAGGTGACCTTGGTGGTCTTAGCTTCTCTTAGAGATAGACTTTTTAGAGATGGGTTGCCTTTTTTTGCCTCACCATCTTCACAATATTTCGCAATATAGAACATTCACTCTATTCTTCTTTACCACCAAACACTAAGCTTTCATGCCATGACCTAGGTTCCACTACAATGGGGTCTTTAATCCCTTGGTCTTTTTTGCTGAGCCCTTGGCCATTGTAGCCCATTTGTTTCATCAATTTAGAGCCTATGCCTCCAATGTACAATTCAAAACTACCAAAAGACTCTTTTACTGAATCAGAGCGAGAAAGTTCTTTAGAGGACGTGCTTACCACATTTGCCTCAGTGATGGTGCAAGCATCTACAGTGGAAGTGGAAGGTTTTGTCTCTTCCTTCATCACTTGGACTTCTACTTGAAGTTTTGACAAACTCTCCACCTTGGCTGCCAATTCTTGTTGCAACTTTTCCATTATCTAAGTACACCTCTCCACTTTGTGATCATCCAACTGAATCACCTTTTCTCCTCGCTGCATGAGTTGAACTCTGCATAAATCCCAGTGTATTGTGGCATTAATAATGGAGTGTTGGTGTCTTATTAGTAATTCCCTTGTATAAGAAATAAAACCTTCTGAGATCTGGAGTTGGCACTGCAAGTCATCAATCTTCTTTCACTGCTGCAACTTCTCCCTTAAATGTTGATTGATGGCTTCCAATTCTTCCAATCTTTCTGTTCTCAAAGTTATCCGTGGCTGATTTTTTTGCTTCAACATGCAACTGCTAAGGATACATTGGTCTGATACCAATATGGTCCATGATTGCTCATCCTATGGTTGATGTGATTCATCAACATAGATGCCTTTAAAATTTTAATGGAAGAAATTCATAGTTCTTTACTGTGCTGATTTATTTAACCATGAGGTGTCTATTTCTTATAAATTACCATTGTGCAATGTTAACCGGTCTTCTTTTATAACTGTCTTTATGATTGTTCTACTGCTAAGTTAAGAATTTATTGTGTATTAGAACAAGAAATATAAACAAACAATCTCATACAATGACACACCATCGAGAATAGATATTTACCCTAGAAATTTAAATGGGAAAAACCAACATCAAATAGGAGGCTTTGCTTGACTCCCAGAAGTCGTAGAGAGATGTAGATTACAACATAGACTCAACTAGAGCCTTGCTCCTATAGATTACAACATAGAATCAACTAGAGCCTTGCTCCTATAGATTACAACATAGACTCAACTAGAGCCTTGCTCTTATGTTGATGACTCAGGCTA
Source organism: Picea mariana (assembly GCA_032191745.1). Taxonomy (NCBI): domain Eukaryota; kingdom Viridiplantae; phylum Streptophyta; class Pinopsida; order Pinales; family Pinaceae; genus Picea; species Picea mariana. The sequence goes on from JASDQU010256809.1 coordinate 8,572, forward strand.
AGGAGAGGTAACTACCTTAAATCTCCTCTCAAGGTTTCACACCCTTCTTCCAACAACCCACCAATCTGTAGGAGGTGATCTATTGTTGTAGATGCGCAATTATGTCCTTTTCCTTCTACTTTGGGATCTTAGCTTTGACAATGGATCTCAAAAGTTGGTATGATTTCTTTCACCTTGCACGTTGAATAGTCCATCTCCTCTATTGTCAATTGAAAGGTTATCTCCCTCTTCATTGCGGAAATTCAGATAACTTTATTATGTGCATAAAATAAAGATAGGGAATAAACAAATATAATAATAAATATCAACTTCTTTCACCTTGCACATTGAATTCTTTTAGCTGGATCCCCTTCATTGTCAATTGAAAGTTTATCTCCCTCTTCGTTGCTGTAGCATAGGTAACTTTGTTATATGCATAACATAAAGATAGGGAAATCGGCAACTGGTGGTTTGAGAACAAGAACAAGAAATATCTCCTAGAGTAGGTGTTAGTTCATATTTGCAAATAAGTACACTGAGTAGTATAAGCTACTTAAGTGACAATAATAAAGATGTCAAACTTGATATGCAAACCTGGACTCTTGCTATTGTTCCACTTGAATTTCTCTTCTTTTTCGACAAGTATCCTTTCCGACTTGTCCCTTAAACTTAAAACAATATGCTTTCTTGACAGAAAACTGAGTTAGAGAATACAATCTCAACCTTATAAGATCTTGACTGAAGTCAACTTATGACTTTTACTAGAAGTTCAAAATGCCATAACAACCAAAGATATATCAAGTCAAACCTGGATAGTGTGTTGATCTTTTGAATGCATTGAATCCAAGATCATTGCTTTGGACAAGATCCCTTGTACATTCCCTGCAAACACACTCATGCTAATGATACAAATTAAAAGAACATGTATAGGTACATACCTTTGTTACCCAACTGTGATGGTAAACCTTGGAATGACTTTGCTGGACCAGAGGTTTAACTGCTAGAGGATTGGTAAACCTCATAATGTTCCTTTTAGTAGATTTCTCTTGGGCACAACATACAGTTTCTTCATGCTAGATCTTTTGTCTTCATAACTGCCTTCTATTTTGACTTTTGACTGGTCAACCTTAGATTTTGACTTGGTCAAATGCTGACTTTGACCAAAATTTCAAACTTGACATCTTGGCTTGCTAAAAGTACCAGGAGGTGCGCTAGGCTAGGGCGCACTAGGTTATCCAGGAATTAGGTCAAGCGCTTCACTTAAGGTGCCTCAACACGAGGGCTAGGGTTTTGTTGCTGCAACAAAACTCTGACTGCAACTGCAACTGCAACTGAGCAAATCCTCCCAATCTACCTTCCAATGGTTAGACTCTCTCCAAATATAGTGTGGGCCCATACCCTGTTAGAAATAATAGGTGTGCTCATTTCACTGTAGACAATATAGCAATATTGTCACCCAACCATAGGCACAAAGACCACCCCTGAGCACCTTAACCTTGACAGACAAAATAATTCCGGAAGCAAACCCTAGAACCAATAGCCAACCAAGGTAGCGTACCTCTCTCCAAAGCTAGCGTACCAAGCAGAAAGTCCAAACCATAACCAAGTAGAAAGTCCAACCATAACCAAAGACCAAGTCACCACTGCAACAACTGCAACTCTCCTCCAGTCATGCACACCACTTGTCCTTATGCAGTTGTGAGAGTGAGTGTGACAAATCAGCTCTAGTGTCCTCTTATTTATAGTCCTCCAAGTGACCTAACTGTGCCGACTTCTACTTTTGGAGGATAATAATTTTATATAAATTATTATCTAGCCAACTTGTCTTCTAAGGTTATTTCCTAACCTTCTAGGGTTTCTCTTGCTTTCCAGAATATTCTAGACTCGTCAAAGGTTACACGTAGAGGTTAATACCTCCTGCAACTACCATAATATCAACAGTTTTCGTACATTGCAGGTTCTGTATAGAGCCACTATCATTGTACCACATTGTACATTTGTGGTACAATCATCAAATGGTCGTACATCATTGTACTAGTGATTCATACAATGACTGTGCCACATCATTGTACCAACCATTAGTACCATCGTCAAATCGTACAACTGCCAGTCGCACACTGTACACATTCGATCACAATTCATCCGCACCAATGCTACATTTACATGGTCATACAACGTGTACATGCTGCGACTATACTAGCCACCAATTAGCTCAAATGATGACATTTTTGCACGACTGCGTGTGCAATTAAAACTCTCAACAAAATTTTTTGATTTTCCTTGGAGTTTCGTACAACAACATAGTTGTACAAGTTTGCAACGTTAAGTCTCCATATATTTTTAAATTGAAGAACACTGGATTTGGGGAGAAGAAGAAAAGTGGGGATCAGTGATGGGGTTAATAAGGAATTGCAGAACCATAAGGAAGAAATAAATTCTCTGAAATGTCGCCTCAATAACATTGAGAAGGAATAGAAGGGGTTAAAGGAAATATTAAACAAGCAAGGAATGAAAAATAAAAATAGTTGGGAGAAATTAGACGATACATTACATAATATAATCAAATAAGGGAAATGAGAAAAGATTGAGAGAGAGGAATTAAATAGCCAAAATTTTTAGAATGTGTTTTAATGTTCTCTAGTGGCTTGATGTAATTTTGTACTTAGTGACATAATGATGATCATTATGACATCATTTGTGGGGCACCTATCATGTAACATGGCCTCACTAGACTTTTGTAATATAGAACATGTGCTTACATAATATAATCGTAGAAAGAGAACGAGAAAATAATGAGAGAGAGGAATTAAATAACCAAAATTGTTAAAATGTGTTTTAATGTTGTCTAATAGATTGATGTAATTTTGTACTTAGTGCCATAATGGTGATCATTATAACGTCATTTGTGGGGCACTTATACATGTAACATGGCCTCGCTAGAATTTTGTAATATAGCACATGTGCACATGGAGATTGTTTTAAGAGTTATTTGGTGGTGACCTGTATTTCAGGTAATGATGATCTACACTCACAAGTCATTCTTATCCACTAATTCTCCCTTGTCCCTTGATGAGCTTATCATCAACTTTTATGGATTGGTTGATCTCCACCCTTGATTGTGCCTTATGATCCATGGCCTTGGTTTCTCCTAGTTATTATAAATTGAATCAATTGATCTTGAATCCAAGGGAGTGGAGAGTGGCTTATGGTATTGATCATTAACTTGGACCCTAGGGGTCCTTAGGCTAGATCATCCATATGCTGGAGAGTTGTATGGATTCCATTTGAACTCCATACATGTTTGTACTATAACAATTGTAATTGGGAGAGCTATATCATGAATAGAAGGCCTTGCTTTCATGGATGTTTCCCCACCTTGGGAATTTACCACGTAACTTTCTGGACTCCTCTCTCTTATTTGATAGATCTACTTTTATTTGTTTGATGCTTCCCATAGGAGTTTAGATAGGATATAGATCTTGGTTATATGCTTTTACATATTGTTTGTGTTCTTTCACAGTATTAGAGCCATACATCTAATTCCTTGGAGGAACTTTTTTGTTTGTTGAAATCTTGGAAAGGAGATCTGTTATATCCTTCCATGAACATTCAACAATAGTGACTGAAGTTTCTTTTCTTGGCATCAATTTACATGTAGATCTAGTTTATTTTTTTGATTTACTAGTCTAAATTTTTAAGCCCAATTTTTTATAGATTCGAAAATTCAGATCTGTTGAGATTTTATGTAATTTTGGAAGTTATTCCTAACTGTAATTGTATTGGTTATTCCTAAGTGTAATTGTGAAAGGGTTTATTGATAAGTCATGTCTTTTAGGTGTTTTAGAGTATAAATAGCGGTTATATCGAGTCATTTTGATAACTCATTGCATATAAGTACAAGAGAGTAGTATGCACTTATCTAGGAAGCTATTCTTGGTTCGTGTCTGGGTCTCTTTGGTCTTGATTTCATGAAAGAGCATTGTATGACATTGTACATGTTGGAGGAATCTATACTAAGGAAAGTTTGCAGGGTTTTCTCCCCCTTGAGGGTTTCCTCGAGGATATATCTTGTTGTTTTGTAGATATCTATCTTTCAGTTGTGTTCCTTTTGCATATTAAATAATAATATATTCATACACAAAATCATCTCTTATGAAAAGCACTCCAGTTGATCATTGACACTTTTAGCCTGTTGGATCAAATTCAACTTTATCTTCTATTACCATTCATGTCTTCTTGGGGAGATTGTTCTATGACACATTGTGGACTTGCCATGATGATTCAAGCCTTCGCTCTTGGAGGATCTTTCTTGCAGTTGGCTCTTTGTTTGCTTCACTTGCTCTAGAGTGGTGTGTGTGGAGTTTGGAGACATATTGGTTTTGTAGATTATTACTCTATCTTGAGTTTCTTAGCACTTCATCATGAGCATATTGATGTTGTCATTATCGACCATTCAACATTCATTCTTGACAGTAGCATGTGTCTTCTCCTTGCACCTTACTGAGGATCTGGTTGCAGCTTCTTGATGGTGTTCTACATTGTTCCACTCAACAGTTTATCCTTACAACAACAAAGTTTGAAGCTATCTTTGCCACTTATCCACGATGTTTGAAGTTTTCATTAAAGGGGGAATGTAATATAATGCCATATTCTTCCATTGTGTTCATTACAACCCATGATGTAATGATTGTCTAGTGGCCACATTTTCCATTGTATAGCCTATCACTATGGTGATTGTGAGAACATCGTTCTGAGGCATTTGTACACACATGAGGCATCATAAGACTTGTGAGATCTCAAATATCTCACATTATTGGCCTATTATTCTTATGTAACACAACTCCTTCATTGGCTTAGGTGCTCATTCCTTTAGTCAACATTACAGGGAATGTTAAAACGTGTTTTAATATGAGTGTGTAGGTTTTCACAGTTAGTCATAATGTTGCTTGAGCATTCTTAAACAATTATTTAGAACAACTAAGGATAAATCTGATCCAATGCTTGGCCAAGTAGTTTACAAAATTCCCTGCTCTTGTGGCAAATCATAGATAGGCCAAATTGGTAGATTATTTAAAGCCCATCTCAAAGAACATATAGCTGATACCTTCCATAATCGCATCTCTAAGTCAACTATCGCCGAACATTCCCACAAATCTAATCACCTCATTTGCTTTGACCAAACTAAAATTCTAGGTGGAGAACCCTATTACTTCTCTCGTATCATTTGGAAATCATTGGAAATTGAAAAATATCCCAATAATTTTAATCGGGAAGATGGCTACAAACTTAGCCAATCTTGGAAACCCACTATTCATCGTATCGATCATTGATCATTAGACCTTCTTCTTTTTAAATATTTTATTTTATTTTTATCGATTTATTATTATTATTATTATTATTTATTTCCCTCATTCTTTTCATTTCTTGGTTTAATTTTCTTTTATCCCCGCTCTAATATTATTCTCTTCCTTTTTTCCTTTTTAATTTTTTACCCTTATCATTTTTAGCCATCTTTTTCGTTCCTTGGATTTACAAACTTAACAAATTATATTTCTTAAACTTTATTTTTGATGTTTTCTTTTAATTTCAATTTTACCATTAGCATTAAATAACTTTTATGCCCAATGACTCCTTTAGTATTTTAATCATTTTTCATAACGGTTGAAACTCTTTTTTCCACAATGGTTAATCTTAATTTTCAATCCTATAAATATCCACCCAAGCACTCTTTTCTATCATTATTTCATCTTTATTTATCCTTGATGACGGGTGGAGTGTCCACTCGAAACGTTGGACGTTTCAATATTTTATACATAGTTTATCTCCAGAAAGCTCAAACAACATGTGTTTTAATGTTATCTTGTAGCTTGATGTAATTTCGTACTTAGTGCTATTATGATGATCATTATAACATCATTTGTGGGGCACTTATACATGTAACATGGCCTCACTAGACTTTTGTAATATAGCACATGTGCACATGGAGATAGTTTTGGGAGTTATCTCTCAGGTAATGATGACGTACACTCATTGGTCATTCTTATCCACTACTCCGTTATCTCTTGATGAGCTTATCATCAACATTTATGGATTGGTTGATCTCCACCCTTGATTGTGCCTTATGATCAATGGTTCAGGTTTCTCCTAGTTACTATAAATTGAGGCAACCGATCTTAAATCCAAGGGAGTGGAGAGTGGCTTAATGTATTGATCATTAGCTTGGATTCTAGGGGTCCTTAGGCTAGATCCATCCATATGCTTGAAAGTTGTATGGATCCCATTTGAACTCCATACATGTGTGTGCTCTAGCAATTGTAATTGGGAGAGTTATATTAAGAATAAAAGGCCTTGCTTCCATGGATGTTTCCCCACCCTGGGATTTTACCACGAAAATTTCTTGTCTCCTCTATCTTATTTGATAGATCTACTTTTATTCATTTGATGCTTTCAATAACTGTTTAGATATGATAGATCTTGGTTATATGTTTCTACATATTTTCTTGGTCTTTCAAAAATGCTATTATGTTCAAAACAATAATGATAAAATGAAAGTAATCTTACCTTC
>JASDQU010256810.1:0-15915 GCA_032191745.1 Picea mariana
AAATAATGGCCTAAAGCCGACATAATTAAAATAACATTACTAATCTAAATTACAACTAATGGCCTAAAGCCGACATAAATAAAATAGCATTACTAATCTAATATGCCCCAATTAAGGGGTAATGAGCCAATATTAGGGCTTAACATATAGACCGTCCAATCATCCAGGTATACTTCGGAGAATTGATGGATGAACTCCTTAAATGCTATAATGAACACTCTAGAAAAGATTTTGGGTGCATTCTTTAGTCCGAACGACATGATTGTATACTGATAAGATCCCCATTCTGTCATGAACATGGTCTTGTGTCTATCCTCCTGTGCTATCTTAATCTGATGATATCCTGAGAATCCTTCGGTAAATGAGTAGGCTTCATGGCCTCCTACGTTTTCGAGTACTTCATCCATGAACAGTGTGGGGATTGGGTCGTGCAGGTATGCATCGTTCAACTTCCTCAAGTCGACGCATATTCTGATCCCTCTTCTCTGTTTCTTGTCCTGTACTACCATTGGACTTATCCATTCTGATTATTCAACTGGTTCGATGATGCCGACCTTGAGCATCGTATCAATCTCATCTTTAACTTTCTGTTCATATATGGGATTTAATCTATATGGTCATTGTTTAATGGGCCTCGCATCAGGTTTGAGTGATATCTTCATTTCTCCTAATTCTGCTGCTATGATTTTCATCTCTATAAAGGTTGTGGGAAAGAGCGACGTATTTGCACAACAATTATGTGATGCTTTCCAGTGTCTATTCATCTCAGTAGTCTCCAATGCTGGCCATATTGGGCCACTCGACAGTCCCTATGTTAACCTTCTTTACCTTGATTGGATCGAAGATGACCTCTGACTCTAAGGGTGGTCCTTCCACATCTCTCTCGCCTTCGAATTATTCGATCTGAATATCGCGTGGATCATCTTCATCCAGAGCTTCCTCTTGTACATGGTAGCATGAAAGTAGATCCTTGACTATCTGCTTATTTCGTTGTTGTACCTCTGTGATAGTTTCTACTTTCGGTTCTTTGATGAATATGAAGTTTTTGATCCGTTTTAGGGCCACATCTATGTTGGGGTTCTTATGGTCGAATGAGAAAGTGATTGTAAAGTTTTGTTGGAGTGTTACCCATGTCTTGGTTCCTTTACACATTTCCTAGTCCGTATACCAATTCGCTAGTATGCCCTCTAAAGTATGAATTAAGTGGTGAGACCATTCCTTCGGTGGCGTCATTTTCCACAGCGTTTGACACGACTCCAAGTGTTCTGCTGGTGTGCCTAGTCCTTCATACTTCTATTGTTTGTTATAGGTTTGTTCTGCTCCGAACCTTATGCACAGTAATCACTTACATTGGTACCAATCTGTGATAGTTTCTTTGTGTGCACCCCACCATCTGACGGGTGTAGCCTTAAATGCTAAATCCAGTGCTAGCAACCTCTGTTTTTCTAGTACCTCGTCTTCATATTGTGTCAAGAAAGTTTTCAAATCATTTTTCCTGTGAAAGCTGGGTGGTTCTCTAATTTCTGTGCTAATCCAACTTACTGCGTGATCTATTCTGGCACACCTTCTTGTAGATACTTCGTGTAGTATTTGTTGCCACTTTTATAACCCAGTGTCTGAGTTTGTTGTGCACGAAGTAATGCTTCACCAACTGAGTACTCCATCTACAGTTGGGTTTATGTAATTTGCATCACGCGTAGTTGTTCTATACAAATGGACGATCTCTTCTAAATCCAGGCAAGTGGGTTCTACGAACCTCTTGCCTTCTGATGGGTCGAGTGGGGCTATGACCTTATAGTCCCCTAACTCAAATGTCATTTTTCTGGTTTTTAAGTTAATTATGGCCTGGTTGTCAAATTCCCAATCCAGACCAAGTAGTGTCAGGTAGGGTGTTGTGTCGTCTACTATTTCAATGACTTCAAAGTTTTCCTTAGTGTGCACCTCACACTGGTCTACTGTCACTCCTTTCAGTCTACCTATTGGTAGGAATCTATGTTGATTCACTAGTTTTAATTGAATAGTTGAATATCCCAGTGTAGGTTCTCCCTTGCATTTCCATGTAGCTTTTGGTAGTACATTTACTTCGGATCCTAGATCTAGTATAATATCTCCCATATTGAAATCCCCAATGTTGGCATTTAATCTAAATTCTCTACTTGTTCTTCTTCTTGTGTGAAGGTGGTTGACAGTTTTCAATTCTGGCTTTTGTTTCGTCTCACCGCTACATTTTTCTAGGATGTTTTGTAATATCTTGACAGATGAAGGATCATTCAACATTTTGATACATGAGTGCAAAAAGTCTTTGATTGTACTTACTTGTTCCTCGGGTTGTATTCGGTTGGTATGGTCCATTGATGGTGACATTTCGTATTCCGGAGCTTCTATGCTCTACTGTATGGTCGATGCAATGTTCTCCTTCTGGAATTCTTGTTGGGATTCTGTAAAAATCTCCTTCTCCTTATGCACGTTGAACTGCTTCTTGGGGGCAGTGTTCTTCTTTATCCATTGGTTTTGTGCTGGTTCCTGTCGAACTACATCATTCCCTATTTTTTTTCCTCCTCGAGTGACTATATTGATGTTTCGATCATCATCCCTTGCTTCGGCTGAAATCCACTGAACGTTCTAGTTATTTTGGTTCCCTTTTTCCTGGATTTTTCCAAGTAATGTCGGACAATCCTCCATATCATGGTCCGATGCACGACAATACATACAAGTCACTGGTGGCAGTGGACACTCCAGTAAATAATGTCCTGGTTGATGGAAATTGTGACATGTGACAGGTCCTCTACCACGTCCGAAACCTCCTCTGGCTCATCTTGCTCCTCTATAAGCTACGCGGTCACCTCGCGGTGGGTTGTACTATGGTCCCTGGTTATACTGTGCGGAATTGTACTGGGGCTGTGCTGGGTTGTACTACGGTTGCGCGTTATTGTAAGGTTGCGGCGCGATATTATACTACTGTTGTGCCATGTTGTATGGTGCTGGGGCTTGATTGAACTGTGGTGTTGCCTGCCCAGTCATCATTTCTACCTGTACCCTATATGCATCTGACGTTCTTTCCCGCATTAGCTCCATATTTCTGCAACCTTTGTCGTCATGGCCTAGTGACTTGCAAAAGGTGCAATATGAGGTCTTGGGGACTGTTTGGTATTTCTGCATCATCATGCAGTGGTAAGGGCTGTGAACTAGTTTCTTACATATTTCGCACCATAATCCTCCCTGTGGCAGTGGGTTTGGCATTCCTATCGCCATATACTGTGAGAATGTTGGGCATTCATTCTTATGGTGTCCTTTCATCCTGCAGGTAGTGCACCAAACTGCTTCTCGTTTGTCCTTGTTTTTATTCTGGTTCAGCTGAAATGTTAAGTTCTTTAGGTCCTCCTTTAGTTCTTTGATAGTCGGGTCCATCTGCTGGTACCGATTCTCTTCCAATTGCAAGGCTGCCTATAGAGCCTCTGCCTCGGTCTGAAACTCCTGTTGTCATAATAGATATTTTAAGTGTGGGAGTAGTGAGTTGACAAACAGGTGCCGATGCTGCATATCGGTCATAAGGTATTTTAACTTTCCTTTTAATCGCTTGAATCTTTGATCAATCTCCCATACCAATTCTCCTGGTTTCTGTTGTATTTCAATCATATCATTCATGTATTGATCCTCTGAGCTGAGCTTCTGGAACTCATTGATCAATAGTTTCTTAATGTCATCCAATGTCCTTGTCGTTCTAGGAATACTGTTCGTGTCTAGACTCATGTACCAGTCTAGTGCACGGTCCCTTAGTGTGATCACTAGATGGGCGAGTTTAGTGTCTTCATCAGTGATCTTCTTTGCTTCCCATATCTTTGTGCAAATGAACAAATTCTTATCAGGGTCTTCTATTGCTTCTCCTTGAAACTCTGGTAATATGATAGTAGGATCATGTCCTACCATTCCAAATACTGAGGTACTCCCTCCTCCACATGGTGTAGATAATTGACTAAGGTTTCCTGAACTGGCTCCTCCAGTTATTTCCCTTTGTGTCAATGTACTTCCTACTGTCGGACTTCCTTCAAACTTTGGTTGTCTAAACGGTGGTGTTCTTTTTGGTGCATTGGTCATACATGGGTTTATGGGTTCCACACTAACATTAATATTGAAGGAATGGTTGTCTTCTCCTCTTGTTCTTGGGCCTCTTGTTTTCCTCTCATATGTGGCACACAGGATTTCCTCAATCTTCTTCACATCCCGGAGATCCTCTACCTCTTCCTCATCACTGGCCAAGCCCTCCCTCTCGGCTATGGCTCTCTTCTTGGTATTCACCTTATATTGGTAGGGTACTCTGCTACGCGTTGTTCCTGATGACGCCAAGATCCACTTGAGTTGGTCGTCATCCATCAAGATCGGGTCCAAGGGTTCCTCCTTCTTCTTCTCTGTATCCTTCCCTCCTTCCATTCCTCCTTTCTCTGTCAGTGCTTCCCCCCTTCCCCCATGCACACAAGGAAGTCTAGCTGTTTGATTCCATTGTCATAACACCTTTGTTATATAGCAGTATCTTGATAGAAGTATATAGTGATTGGATGTACCTTCCTCTAGGTCCTCATAGGAACTCTTGCTCGGCTACGCTGTATGACTTTGTTGTGTCTACCGCAAATTCTGTGATAAAGCCTGCCACAATACTATCAAGCCAAAATTTGACTGCATGGGTGAATTTGTTGTTCGTCTGCTGCAGCTGTTGGATCTGTACTGGAGTCCAATCTAGCTGCCGAATCTGGTTTTTCATGTGGGTATCCTTTAACCTTAAGATCCACTCCTGTAGTAGATGTGGAAAATCACAGAAAACAACTTCGTGTAGATCCATAAATATGTATTTATCCAGATATTTACGCGGTGTGATCCTGGGTTTCTATTGTATTTTTGTGCAAACTCTAGCTCTGTGGTTCTCAACTAGCCCTCAATTTCTTCTCTCGTGGGGTTCCAAGGTCTCAACATCCCCTTTTAACGGTTCATTTCTCTTCCTTCGATTTTTTATTCATTCCATCCCATTTACTCAGTCCTTTCTTGTTCCTCTTAACACGACAATGGAACCATTTGTTGGTTACTTCTTCCCTTCGGGGGTTGTCTGAGTATTGACCTAGGGTTCATGTCACTCGGGGTTCCAACAAAGCCTCTAAAACTATCAACCCTCCTAGTAAACCAGAAGGCAACACAACGCCAGAAAGCGCTGCGCAGTCTCACCCGAGATAACTTTAAATGGGTGGATGTAAGACCCAAGTGTTTATAGCCTAGGATAGAGCATGGGATAGGGGTTCTTCGGATAGGGTCAAATACCGTGAGCCGTAAAGGAGAGTACTTATTCCTTGGATTCACATTCGAATATCCCATAGGTTAATTACAGTTAACTATAAGTAGATTCATAACCAAGTATTAACTCATCAATCAAGTTTAACCATCAATTGCTGAAAGAAAGAATAATAATGCATACATTTAACACATTAAACGAGAGTTACCATGGTTCACATCCTCCTGGGCTATGTCCACAAATATTTGACTCTTGGTTCTTGTATTATAATAGTTCTGCATTTCTGGTGCCTCACACTTACAATTCTCCACAAAACTGGGTAAGATCTATGCGAGACGAACTAGATTGCACCAGGCTCCATGGCCTGTGGTCTATTCCTCAGATCCACCCCTCCTTGGGTCACCTTTTCTCAACAACTTACAAGTCAGTTTGTACCGCTTCAGAACATTAAAGAAAATTTCTCACAACTACTAACGAACTCCCTATATGATACTTTCGTATCTATATTTGTACATTTCAGGCTCTTCAGCCTCTTTCAGAATATTAAAAAAACCCTAACCCTTATTATCTTAGGTCTTTCTCCCATACACATGCTTCTCCTCCTCCAACTATCTCTTTCCTTTGCGCACGCTTTCTTGCATGCACGTGTGTTTCTCCTCTACCAGTTGTTACTTCAGTTTTCTGCATGCTTTCTTTCCCATGATCGTTCTTCTTTCCTCTTTGGCCTGGTGCCAACAATCAACATGATGTTTGTTAGTAAAGTCGAGGATGCTTATCAAGAAGCCTTGAAAGCTAAATAAAAATGGTCTTGGAAACAAAGACAATGAAACAGGGGAGGAAATTCAAGCAGAGGTAAGGGAACCAACAGAGAGAAGTTCCAGAAGCCGAAGCATGAAGCTAGCAAACAAAATAGTCACCACTAAAAAGGTGGAAGTTCTAAGGAAGGATAACATGGAGGAAGAAGCTATTTTTCCAGAGGAAGAGCTAGAGGAGGTGAATTTAGATGTTATACCTGTGGAAAATTAGAGCACAAGTCTTGGGAATGTACCGAGAGAAAGAAAGAAGGAGGAGGTGAAGCACACATTGCTGAAGCACAGAAGCATGTGGAAGCAGAAGCAGTAGAAGGAGGAAAGAACCTCATGATGAGGAAAGTTCTTCTTAAACTGGAGAAGGAGATGGAGGAACCAATTCAACGAACAAGTCTGTTCAAAACTTCTTGCAAGACGAAAGACAAAGTTTGCAAGGTGATCATAGACAGTGGGAGCACTAACAATCTAGTATCCATAGAGATGGTGGAGAAACTAGAGTTGAAGACAACTGCACATCCAAACCCATATAAGGTATCATGGTTGCAGAAAGGACATCAAGTAATGGTAAGTCAACAATGTCAAGTTGAATTTAAAATAGGAGGTTATAGGGATGAAATATTATGTGATGTAATTCTTATGGATCTCTGTCATATTTTATTAGGGAGACCATGGCAGTTTGAAAGAAAGGTTATTCATGATGGAAGAAAGAATACTTATACCCTAGAAAAGAATGGTAGGACACATATGTTGTTACCCATAGAAGACAAAGAACAAAAGAGGGAAGCGAGTTCGAGTATACTTCTCATGAGTGGGAAGGAAATCTTGCATGAAGTCAAGAAGGAAAAATAAGTACATTTTGTTGTAGTGAGGAAGCCTAGAGTTATCCTTACAAATACTTCTATGGAAGATTTACCTGAAGAAATCCAGGAATTATTAGAAAACTTTCTTGACATAGTAGTGGATGAGTTACCACACTCATTTCCACCCATTAGGAGTATGAGCCATCACATTGACCTTATTCCAGAAGCTAGTTTACCAAACAAAGCAGCTTATAGGTTGACATCTAGAGAAAATGAGGAAGTCAAAAATCAAGTCCAAGAGTTGTTGGATAAAGGTTTAGTCAGGGAAAACCTAAGCCCATGCGTAATACCAACTATGTTAAATCCAAATAAGGATGGGGGATGGAGAATCTGTACAGATTCTAGAGCCATCAACAAGATAACCATTAGGTATAGATTCCCTTTACCAAGGATGGATGATTTGATGGATTGTTTGAGTGGAGGAAGCTATTTTTCTAGGGTAGACTTGAAGATTGGATATCATCAAATAGTATGAGAGAGGGAGATGAATGGAAAACAACATTCAAGACAAATGAAGGATTGTTTGAATGGCTGGTCATGCCATTTGGGTTGACAAATGCACCAATCAAATTTATGAGATTGATGAATGAAGTATTGAAAGAATTCATAGGAAAATTTGTCATAGTATATTTGGATGACATACTAATCTTCAGTAAGACAGAGGGAGAACACTTAAGACATCTGACATCAGTGATGGAAAAATTGTAGCAGGAAAAATTACTGATAAATATGAAGAAAAAATCTTTTTTGAAGACAACTCATATAATTGGGTTTTGTGATCTCTTCAAATGAATTGAAGATGGATCTAGAAAAGGTGAGAGAAATCAAATAATGGCCATCACCAAGCAACATATTTGAGGTAAGAATTTTTCATGGGTTAGCAAGTTTTTATAGAAAGTTTATCAGAAATTTCAGTGGTATATGTGCACCCATGCTGGACACTGTGAAGAATAAACACAAGTCTTTTAAATGGACAGAGGAAGATGAAAAAAGTTTCAAAGTGTTGAAAGAGAAAATCACAGAACCACCAATTATGTTCTTGCCAGATTTTGGAAAAACATTTCAAGTGAGATGTGATGCAAGTGGATTAGCTATTGCAGTAGTCTTGAGTCAAGATAATAGGCCAGTTGCTTATTTCAGTGAGAAGCTGAATGACACCAAGAAGAAGTATTCCACACATGACAAATAATTTTATGCAATGATTCAAGATTTGAATAAGTGGAGACACTATCTAATTCCTAAAGAATTTGTCTTGTATAGTGATAATCAAGCTTTACAGTTTATTACTAGGCAAGAAAAGTTGAATCAGAGACATGCTAAATGGGTAGAATTTATGCAAAATTTTACTTTTGTTATTAAACATATTGTTGGAACTGCTAACAAAGTTGCAGATGCTTTGAGCATGAGGAGTTTAATTGTACAGGAATTCCAAGTGGAGACCTTAGGGTTTGAACACCTTAAGGAAATGTATCGAGAAGATTCAGATTTTAAGGAATCTTATGAGGCATGTAAGAATCCTTTGTTGGGAGACAGAAGACCATGGATTGAATATTTGATCCAGTATGGATAATTATTCAAGGGAAGCCAACTATGCATAACAAAATGCTCAATGAGAGATGACATGCTAAAAGAGAAACACAATGGAGGTTTAGCTGGACATTTTGGTCATGATAAGACATTTGCACAGCTGTGTAATTCGTATTATTGGTCGAGCATGAGGGAAGAGGTGAATTTTTTTGTGAACAAAGACAACATAACACTAGTTTGTATCCAATTCCAGAGAGGCCGTGGGATGCAATAAATATGGATTTTGTATTGTGATTGCCTAGAACTCAGAAAGGGAGCGATTTAATATTTGTTGTGGTGGACAGATTTTTAAAAATGGCACATTTCATACCATGCCATAAGACAAATGATGCTACACACATAGCCAATTTGTTTTTCAGATAAGTAGTGAGACTACGTGGATTGCCTAGGAGCATAGTCTCAGAAAGGGACACCAAATTTGTAGGACACTTTTGGAGGACTCTATGGAAGAGGATGGGGACAAACTAAAACAGACCCCCCCCACCTCAACAGGGTCCATTGACCTCTCAATATTTAGATATTCAAATTCCCGAGCCGAAATGGATCCTCATTTCCCGTTGGAACCTTCAACACGTAAAGACCACATGTCCTTTTTCTAAGCTCTTCCCGCGCGAATATGCACTTAGACGCAAGCCTCCACTCCATGCAACCACCGACATGACCACAGCCTTATCCAAAAAAGGCGTGTCGAGTTTCACGATATAGGGACTTCCGTTGTGAGGCACCTCGACTCCTCTGATTTCTGAAATCTCGAAACGGGCTAATGGTCCTTAGATCCTCCCTTAAATCCTCCTGATGTGACCCTCGACTGTGACCTAGGGCCCAACCCTCAAGTGCGTCGATATTTCACATGTTGGGACTTTGTAAAGTGGATTTACTCCCTTTTCCTGATATCCGAAATGTCGATATTTCCCTGTCTCAGATCAACGATCCCAATTCCTCCACAACCTAACGGTCCAGATCGTGTCAGAATTTCGTGTATCAGGGATTCACGATATAACTCTTCTCCTTTGTCCTGAAGTCTGAGCCCATGAAATTCCTTGCTACAGACCAACAGTCCTAATTCCCCCACGATCTGACGGTCCAGATCGCGTTGAGATTTCATGTATCGGGGATTTGTGAAGTGGCCCTCTCCCCTTCTCCCAAAATCTGAAATTGCGATGACCACTTTGTTAGATCGATGGTCCTGATTCCCCGTGATCCAATGCTCCAAATCATTCCTTCTCCAATCAGGATTTCACATCTCGCGATTCCCGAGAACAACTTCCTCCACACTCCTAACTTCTGAAACGCTGATATTTCGGAGCGCCCACTCGACGACTCACACTCCTCGGGATCTAACAACTGTTATCTCTCCTAAGCTTGCGAGTGTTGAAATACACTCAGTTTTATCCTCTCCGTTGATCTGCTAGATCCAATGGTCCATAGAAAATTGGTGTTTCTCCCTCCGAGAATTTCAACCACCCGTTCAGGTTCACAAAGACTCCTCACCAAATAACTTGGCGTCTTTCCTCCTGAGCTTGGTTTTTGTGAGGTGAATTTAACCCTCATCCTTCCTTTGAACTTTCCAAGTCTCTACCCTCCTTGATTCTAGCTGCAAACTCAAGGATTCTAAGGAATCTTGCACGCACTCCTCGCGGCCTTCACGATGTACCTGATTATCTAAGATTTCCCAGTTCTGTACACTCCTTGTGACATAATTTCTTCAACTACTCACTTGGGTTGGAAAAGTCTAAGACTCAACCTGGCCTACGCACACCTTTCACGTCTCCATGATACACTTGCACTTTCTTTACGATATCAACGGTATCTCTCCTAAGCTTTAAGAGATAAAACTGAGAACTTGTCGACGCACTCCTTGTGGATTTTCACTGCACTCCTTGCAGGAATTTCAGGAGGAGAAACAATTGAAACTCATACTCTCCCTCTCACAGAATTCATACATTCAACATGAAATCATACACATAAAGCATTGAAACAAATGCGTAATGGAGACTGAAATTAAACCGTAAACATACCATTCAATAGATGTAAACAGAATTCATAAAACACCATGAAGTTGGGTCAAAGAATTCTTATATTAATCCAAGTGTATCTGTACATGGGTTTTCTATAGAAACAACTATCTACTCATACAATTCCTACAACCTCTGTTCTTCTCTGCTCTCTTGCTCTACAACTTAATTACAATGAGAATGAATGATGATCCTTCAATACAAATACGAGGGAGTCTCCTTAAGTTTTCCCTCCTACAACTCTAAGCTATCTAATCGAAATTAAATACTACAACTACTTTACATTTATTACATTAAATGCCTCCAACTGACAGATGATAGAAACGCTCAAGATTTTCATTAAATCCCCCAAAACATTTAAGATCAATTACATCCTACCAACTATTACATTATTGTTTCATCTTTTAAATTTCAAAACATATTCAAAATTTGCACCGGTGTGTATCCATCTGTCCTCCACGTGCGCTTGTTGGCGATGCTCCTGCATCATACTCCTCTGGCTGGAAAATTCATGGACTCCTGTCCATGAGCTCCTGCACCGTCTGTCCATGTTTCTTGATATCTGCTTCACTTTCCCAACTAACATCATCGAGTGTCCTTTCCACTTTACCAAATATTCAAGATATGTCTTCCTCTGGGTCTTCCTTCTAACTCTCTGATCAATGATCTTTTCCATCTGCGACTTTTCAACTACAAGAATCTTTTTGACCCACTGAAACTCTTCTTGGTTCTCTTCTCCTCTTACCTCTTCTTCTTTGTATGGATACATATCTACTACGTTAAACATGGGTGATATTACCATGCCATCTGGAAATCCTATCTCATAAGCATTTGCCTCAAATTTTCGTAAAATCTTACACGGTCCTATCTTTTTCATCTTCATCTTATTATATGTTCCCCTTGGGAATATTTCCTTTATGAGGTGCACTAAAACTAAATCTCCCACTTCGAGTAGAATCTCTCTCTGGTGCTTATTTTCTCTACACTTGTATTCCTGGTTGGAATTATGTAACCGCTCTTTAATCTTACTGTGGAGCTCCTGCATCTCTGCTGCAAAATCTTCCACTCCAACACTCCTGAATTCATTCTGCTCTAACTCTCTCAACTCAGATACTCCTCTTGGCAACATTCCATACATTATCTGGAATGGGATTTTTCATGTGCTCCTATTAGGTGAATCATTATATGAAAATTTTCCTTGCGACATAATTTGATCCCACTGACTATGATGTTGAGCTACTAAACTCCTCAATAAGTCCCCCAAACTTTGATTTACTACCTCAGTATGTCCGTCCGTCTGAGGGTGATATGCTTAGCTAAAATATAGATTCGTTCCCATCTTTTTCCATAGTGTCCTCCAGAAGTGACCAACAAATTTGGTATCTCTGTCTGAAACAATACTTCTGGGTAAACCATGAAGTCGAACAACTTCTTTGAAAAACAAATTTACAAGGTTTGTTACATCACTGGTTTTCTGACATGGAATGAAATGTGCCATTTTTTAGAATCTGTCGACTACCACGGATATGAAATCATAACCTCTCTGTGTCCTCGGCATTCCTAAAACAAAATCCATGCTTACCACATCCCACGACCTCTCTGGTATTGGCAATGGTTGATATAACCTAGTATTATGCATTTTCCCCTTTGCGTGCTGGAAAATTCTACATTTGTTCACAAACTTCTTGACATCCATCCTCATCCCTGGCCAATAATACAAACTGGTCAGTTTCACAAATGTTTTATCATGGCTGAAATGTCCAGCCAATCCTCCAATATGATTTTCCTTCCAAAGGTTTTCTCTCATGGAACTCTTCGGGATACACAACTGATTTCCTTTGAATAGTATTCCATCCTGAATTAAATATTCAATCCATTGGCTTCTGTCTCTCAGAACAACATTCTCACATGCTTCATAAGCATCCTTAAAATCTGAATCATCTTTGTACATTTCCTTAAGGCTATCAAAACCTCAGGTATTCACACAAAACTCCTGCAGAATCAAACATTTCCTGCTCAATGCATCAACAACCTTGTTAGCATTCCCATAAATGTGATTTATAACAAAAGTAAAGTTCTTCATAAATTCAACCCATTTTGCATGTTTCTAGTTCAGTTTGTCATGTCTGGTTATAAACTGTAAGGCCTGGTTGTCGCTATACAAAACAAACTCTTTCAAAACTAGGTAGTGCCTTCGTTTCTTCAAGGCTTGTATGACTGCATAAAAATCCTTATCATACATGGAATACTTCATCTTGGTCTCGTTCATCTTCTCACTGAAGTATGAAACCAGTCTATTTTCTTGACTTAAGACTACTCCAATTGCAAATCCACTTGCATCACATCTCACTTGAAATGTTTTATTGAAATCTGGCAGAACCAAAACTGGTTGTCCAGTTATCTTCTCCTTTAACAACTTGAAACTTTTCTCTGCTTCCTCTGTCCAATGAAAATATTTATGTCTCTTCTTAACTATGTCCATCATTGGTGCACAAATTCCATTAAAATTGCATGTCTCTTCTTAACTGTGTCCCAATGAAATCCTTCAAGACTTCGTTCATCAACCTCATAAAAGTACTTGGCACATTCGTCAAGACAAATGGCATGACAAACCATTCATACAATCCTTCATTTGTCTTGAATGTTGTCTTTCCATTCATCACCTTCCCTCATTATAATCTGATGATATCCACTCTTTAAATCAATTTTTGAAAAAAACTTTGCTCCACTCAAGCAATCCATCAAGTCATCCATCCTGGGTAAATGAAATCTATACCTGATGGTGATTTTATTTACATCCCTCGAGTCTGTACACATTCTCCATCCACCATCTTTATTTGGACTTAACACTGTAGGTACAGTGCATGGAATCAAGCTTTCTCTAATCAACCCTTTGTCCATCAACTCCTAGACTTTCTTCTTGACTTCTTCATTGTCCTGCGACGTCAATCTGTACGCTGCTTTGTTTGGCAAACTTGGTCCTGGTATAAGGTCAATGTTATGGCTTATACTACTGATTGGCGACAACAAACAAGGTAAATTGT
Organism: Picea mariana; assembly: GCA_032191745.1. Classification (NCBI taxonomy): domain Eukaryota; kingdom Viridiplantae; phylum Streptophyta; class Pinopsida; order Pinales; family Pinaceae; genus Picea; species Picea mariana. The sequence continues at coordinate 13,591 of JASDQU010256810.1, forward strand.
CCACCACTATATTAGTGAAATTCTCCAGCAGTTCATGAATCTCCTTAGGTAGATCATCTATTGAGGTACTGGTCAAAATGACTCTACGTTTTCTCACCACAACAAACTACATTTCTTCATCCTTCTTGACTTCATCCAGAAGTTCCTTCCCACTCATGAGAAGTATAATGTTGCTTGTTTCTTCTTTCACCTTCTTGTCTTCAATTGGCAGCAACATATGTGTCCTACCATTCTTCTCCAAGGTGTATGTATTCTTTCTTCCATCATGAATAACATTTAGGTCATATTTCCAAGGCCTCCCCAAAAAAATATGACATACATCCATGGGAATAACATCACATAATATCTCATCTGTATATCCTCCTATCTTAAATTCAACCAAACATTGTTTAGTGACTGTTACCTGATGTCCTTTTTGCAACCACAAAAATTTTTTATGGGCTTGGATGTGCAACTGTCTCCAATTCCATCTTTTCCACCATCTCTATGGATACTATATTATTCATGCTTCCACTGTCAACAATCAACTTGCATACCCTATCCTTGGTCTTGCAAGCAGTTCTGAAAAAATTGTTCCTCTGGACTGGATTCTCCATCTCTTTCTCTGGCTTCAAGAGAATTTTCCTCATCATTAAGAATCTTCCACCTTCTGCATCTTCTGCCTCAACATTTCACCTTTGCGCTTCTAAAATGTGATCTTTGCCTCTTCCATCTTTTTTTATATCGGGACATTCCCAAGATTTGTGTCCTATCTTTCCACAGACAAATTGATTTACTTCACCTCCTCTGCCTCTTCCTCTTCCTCTTTCTCGAGGGAAAGTATTCCTATCGGCATATTGTCTTCCTTGAGAACTTCCTCCCATTTCTGGGTGATTATGAGGATTTTTTTCTTCATCCTTAGGATTTTGTACTCTGTCCTAGGCAATTTCTTTGCCTCTGCTATGACTTCTACCTCTGCCCCTCTGACCTTGCTTTAATGGCAGTTTCTCTTTTTCCTTCAGAGCAATATGATAAGCATCTTCTACATTTCTGATGGTCACCATACTCATCTCATCCTGAATCTCATATATCAGGCCATTCATGTACTTGGCAACCTTTTCATCATCACTCTCATGATGAACTGCTCTAATATTAAGTTTGTAAAACTCCTCAGTGTATTCCTTCATTGTCATCCCTTTCTATCTCAAATTTTGCATTCTTCGAAACATATTAATTTGGTAATCTCTGGGTATAAACTTGGCTTTCATCTTCGCTACCATCCTATCCCATCTTTTGATTCTTTGTTTCCTTTGCAACACCTGTCAGCCTGCAGTTCATCCCACCACAGTGTTGCATGCCCTTTCAGTCTAGTGACTGCATGCCTTACTTTCTTATCTTCTTCGATATATTCATAGTCAAAGTATTTGTCTAGAGCTCTAAACCAATCTAGCATCTCCTCAATGTCCAAGTTGCCTTCATACATCGGGATGTCCATTTTTTCTCTGGAACCTATTCTTGCAACAACTTTGAATAGACGTTCCTCCACAACATCTTTCGCTATAACTTGTTCTTCGAATCGTCCTTCATTTTTATTCTCGGCCTTACTAACATCTCCGGTATCAGGTGTGTTATCACTCTGTAAATTTCCTAGAGGTTGAAAAGAGGAAAAACACAAAGGTAACCTTAACCAACCGCTTTTAAAAATGGGATCTAGCCCTTCCAGCTTCAGAGAGGGATCTCTCTATATAATTTAGCTTTGTTTGCATTAAGATATTAGGCTAGTTAGTGGCACAAGTTTTGTTTTGTTGTAAAAGATTTTTAAAGGTGGTTGAGACACAACACACATCCATTGGGCTATGGGGTCTGTACTTGATAAAATCCGAGACACAACCAGAAACACTGAAGAACTCTTTCACAAGGCGAGATAACAAGCTTACTGGATCTTTAATAATTTAAATGATGGATGGAAGAAAGATTAGGAAAATAACTCCAATCAACAAGCACTTAAGAATCTCTTAAATGAAGCTATTTAGAAGATGAACATAAAAATCTACAGAATCGGAGGCAGGGTATCAGTGATAAATCCTGCGACTTAACGCTATTCATATAGATTAGTTACAGAAAGACGATATGATCACAAAGCAAGAAAACATATAACTATGAAAATCACATCACCAGTGAAACATGCGTAGGAATCCTGTGAAAAGATTCTTCTTTATTAATGGTGGATCACATCAAAAATGTTACAGCTCGATATCAATCGGGTGTGCAAATCAACAACCCTCAATACATTGAAAAAATAAGTATTTATAAGTCAAAATACAAAGAGTCATGTCATAACTGACT
>JASDQU010256811.1:0-13748 GCA_032191745.1 Picea mariana
GCTGAGGATCACATAAAAAAATTCATGCTAGCCATTAGACTCCTAAATGTAGAACACGAAGATGTAGTATGTAGAATTTTTTCGTATATGTTCGAAGGCAATGCCTCTACGTGGTATTTTTCCCAACAACCCCAAACCATTGTATCTTGGGATAAATTCGAGTCCTGTTTCCTTGAGAAATTCAGAGATGACAAATCTCCTGAAGTCTTAGTCATGGAACTCTCCAGCTTAAAGATGAACCCTAAGAAAAAAATAAAATATTTTAATCAAGGGTTTCTCACATTAAAAAATCGAATCCCTGTTGATTCAATGCCTGCTGAAAATCTTATCGTCGCATACTACACCAAAGCTCTACACCAGAATATAGCAATCTGGGTAAAAATATCTAAGAAGACAACGTTATTGGAAGCCTTCGAGGAGGCAAGCCAAATTGAGAAAGATATTCTAAGCCTAAAGGATAATATCAGTAATGAGGCAGAGATTACCCCATATTCCAAGAAGAAAATAAAAATTCTTCCTAGACCTCCCCAAATCAAAACTCAATCAGAAAGTTTACAAAAGGTCGTTTAGAAATTGTCAAATCAAGTTGTAGATTTAAGGAGATCAGCTGAAGAATCTTCTTCAAGCAAAGGATCTTACAAACCCCCTTTTAGAAAATATTTTCCCTCAAACCGAACCAACTTAAATTCTGAAGACCTTAACTTAGAAAGCATACAATATGTTATACAGAAAATCCTTGAAGCACATGATAACTTAGTTCCCCCTGAGATTTCTGAAGACATGGTTGAACAAGAAACAATGGAAGAGGACGAATCCTCTCCCAACATCTTCGGGCATTTTTTAGATAGTATATTTCAAGCCAATTTTGAAACGGTTCATCCTTACAATACCAGGAGCAAAACCCAGAATAAACCCTCTTCTGAAATTGGAACTAATGCGCCCCAAAAAACAATTTAAGTAGACTGAAACTAAACAGAATTCAGCAACCCCAAGTTTAGAATACAATTTGATTGAAGACCTTAAGAAACTTAGAGCTAATATTTCTGTTTATGAATTGTTGAAATTCCATTTTCTTCTGCAAAAGATGCTTCAGAACATTGCGAAAAACAACAAAAACAACAATCTGAACAATAGGAAACTGACAGAAATCATCCCTAAAACACCTCAAAAGGTCCCTGCTAAAACAACACTAGAACTCTCGGATAAAAGAGACCTTGCTGTAAAAAGTGTAACAAATGTAGATAAAATAATTCCAGGGACTGCGACTAAAAACCAACAAAGTTCTATTGTCAATACTCATAAAAATGTCCCACCTTTTTTGTTGACCTTCGAAATTTTCAATAGGAATGTACATAATTGTATGGTAGATTCTGGCGCATCATCAAATGTAATGCCTTGGTCTATCTGCCAAAAAATCAATGCTGAAGTTGAACCTTCCAGTCTGAAAATTATTCAGCTTGATCGAACCAGCGTTAAAGTGATAGGTGAATTAAAAGATGTCCTTATTAGGTTATCCACTAATCCTAAAGTTCACCAGATTATTGATATCATTGTCATTGACATCCCTGAAGTATATGTCTTGCTTTTAAGCAGGGATTGGTCCAAACAGTTGCATGGCTACTTTGCGACAGACGGGTCCCATTTGTGGCTGCCAGAGAATGGAAAGCCTAATAGAATCAAGATCCATCGTGAGTGTTACCTCAAGCTCACCATGACCGATTTAAATGATGCTAATGAACCATTTACTGCTTCCGCTAATTCACCCAAAATGCAGGGAATGAACACCTTTTTCAGTAACTTCATGGCGGATAATTCTATCATTACTAACCCGAAACAACAATCAGAACTCATGACATGCACATAGTCAGCAGTTCTCCCTAATGTGTCACATACGGCTGATGAGGCTCACATATGGTCTCTCTACTTCGATGGATCCAAATCTAAAGAAGGAGTTGGTGCAGGATGTGTGATCATTGACCTAGCAGGTAACAAAACTTTGATCGCTTGTCGATTAGAATTTGAATGTACAAACAACACGGCCAAATACGAGGCACTTCTGTAAGGACTCGGAAAGGCACTAGATTTGAAAATACAGAATTTAATGGTATTCGACGATTCAGAAATTGTGGTCAGGAAGGTAAGAAATTCCATTCATTTCCTATCGCCACACCTGAAAAGTTATCAAGCTGAGGTATGGAATCTAATGCATAAATTTTCCACATTTAACATTAAATCCATTCCAAGATTAAATAATTCTGAGGTAGACTTGTTAGCTAATGTTGCTTCCAAACTTTTTCCTACAGAAGGCCTTTCTCTGAATGCATTTTCGATCGAGTTGTTGTTCAGACCATCAATCCCAGACAACATAACTAACTGGAGAGTGTTCGATGATGATCAACAGATCATCAGTTTCCTGCACATGGAAGACACTTTTCGAGGTTTGATCATCGATGAAGGCACCCATGATGAATACCTCCCAATTTTACGGTAATATTGGATCCTAGGTCTCCCGAAACGACATCAGATCTGGTAAATTCTATCCCAAAATCCGAGGTAAGATTAGAAAAGTTTTATGATTTGCATGACAAATTCAGAAAATAGGTAAATTGTAAAACGAATAGTTCTTCCTTGACCCATGAAAAGGTAAATCTGGGAACTAAAGATAATCCACAATACATCAATTTAGGAATGGGATGTTCCGAGCAAGAGAAATCATCCTTTATAAAAATGTTCAAAGAATTTGAGGATGTCTTTGCTTGGACATATGATGACCTAAAAACGTTTGAACGTAACATTATACAACACATCACTCCCATGAAACCTCAAACTCAACCTTTTCAACAGAATTTAAGAAAGATGCACTCAAAACTTGAACCAATGGTCAAGAAGGAACTAAACAAACTTTTGAATGCAAAGATAATTTTCCCTGTAAGGCATACACAGTGGGTTTATAACCTTGTCCCTATGAGGAAGAAAAGTGGCGAAATTCGACTATGTGTCGATTTTCAAAACTTAAACTGAGCATCTGACAAAGACAACTACCCTGTTCCTCCGATGGAACAAATTCTCCAGCAGGCATCCAGTTCTGAAAGATTGCTGCTACTAGACGGTTTTTCAGGGTACAACTAGGTCCTCATGTCTCCTCCAGACCAGCTGAAAACCACTTTTCGTACTCCATGGGGTACCTATGTTTACAGAAAGATGCCCTTTGGGATTATAAATGTCAGTGCCACTTTCCAAAGAGCGATGGATACCACTTTTTGTAGTCTAATCAATCAATCTGTAGTAGTTTATCTTGATGATGTCACTATTTTCTCCAAGAATAAGGGAGATCATTTAGCCCATCTGAGATCTGTTTTACAATGATACCGTAAGTAAAACATCTCTCTAAATCCTAAAAAATCTGTCTTTTCAGTAGAACAAGGCAAGCTGCTTAGATTCATAGTATCCAATGAAGGGATGATCATTGACCATGAAAGGAATCAATTCATTTCAAAACTCCCTCCTCCCTCTTCCAAAAAATCTATGTAATCCTTTCTAGGTCAGATAAATTTTGTCAGAAGGTTCATTCTGAGTTTCTCGGAAATGGTGAGGCCATTACAAAACTTAATAAAAAAGGATGTGCAATACCATTGGGGACCTCAAGAAAGTCAATCTTTTGACTCAATCAAAAAATCCATAGCAAACGCTCCATCCCTAATAGGTCTTGACTTTTCACGAGATTTCACTCTTTACACGTTTGCCTCCGATCGATCTTATGCTGTTGTGATAACCCAAAAGAATATTGAAAACAACAAAGTTCCCATTGGCTTTATGAGCTTAGCCTTTAAGGGAGTAGAGCTTAATTATCCAGTTGTAGATTAGCATGCTTACACTATTTTTAAAGCAGTAAAACATTTTCGATCATATCTACTGAAATCTAGAACTAAAGTCATTGTTCCTTATCCTGTCGTCAGAAATTTGTTAGTATAGAAAGAACTGGGTGAAAAATGGGAAAATTGGGTGACGTCCTTACAAGAGTATGACCTCGAGATCACCCCGACACAAATTGTTATAGGCCAAGGTCTATGTAAATTAGTTGCTGATTAAGTTGAAGAACAACAAAGTCAAACTGATATGTTAATTGAAGATCAACATAATCAAAGTCAAATTTGCTGTGTACAAAATCCTACAAATCCATGGTATGACGCCATTAAGTTTTATCTAATACACGTTTCATCTCCTCATCACCTTGATCCAAAGAAGAGGAGAGCGTTGAGATTAAAGTCTGCACCTTACCAGCTTGTGAATGGTATATTATTTCACAAAATTTTTGATGAAATCCTTATGCGTTGTCTAGCAAGAGATGAAGCAGATAAAGTCTTATCTGAGTTGCATGCAGGAGAAGCTGGTGGGAATTTTGGTGGAGACATTACTTCCCACAAAGTATTAAGGGCAGGGTATTATTGGCCCATGCTTTTCAAAGATGACCATACATTATGCCGCAAATGCGCAATCTGTCAAAAGGCTTCTGGATGAGTACAGAAGGCAGCATTCCCACTGCAACCTGTCTCGGTGGATTTCCCTTTTTAGCAATGGGGTCTTGACATCATTGGCCCAATAAACCCCACCTCCTCGCAACAACATAAATACATCATTACATCAAGAGACTATTTTACTAGATGGTCTGAGGCTACACCATTAAAAGTGGTAAACACCAGTCAGGTAATATCTTTCCTTAATTCAAATATCATTACTCGATTCAATATTCCTAAATGTATGGTTTTCGATAATGCTTCCTATTTCTCATCCCTTGATATGAGTGTCTTTGCTTTAGAAAAAGGGATAAAACTGAAATATTCTGCCAGCTATTACCCCTAATGAAATGGTTTAGCAGAATCGACAAACAAAAACATGATCAATATTATCAAGAGAACAGTTTCCAAAAACCACAAAAACTGGCACAACACACTTTTCAATGCAATATGGGCTAATAGGGTGACCCCGAAAACCGCTATTGGTAATTCCCCCTTCTTTCTTGTTTATGGAAGGGAAGCAATTCTTCCTCCACATGTTTTGCTTCCCTCTTTGCAACTATCCCAGAAAGTTCAGGAAGAAGATTGCCCTCCCTTGGAAAGTTGGATTAATGCTTTACTGAAGTTAGAAGAGGTAAGAGCTCAAGCGAAACAAAAACTAGATCAGCATCAACATATTGTCAAAAGCTGGTTTGATTCGAGTTCTACCTCGAACAGGAGTTTTGAGGTAGGTGATATTGTCCTCAAGTGGGATAAACCTCATGATGGGAACATCGAACATACAAAGTTCCAAAACCTGTGGTTGGGACCTTTCTTAATCACCGAAAAACTAGGTCCTAGTTCTTTCCGCCTGCAGAATTTAGAGGGATAGCCAGACACCTTTCCAGTGAATGGCCAAGCTCTCAAAAGGTATTTCGCCTGACAAATCCTAGATACACCTTTTGTACATATTTTTTCTGCTTTGGTTTGTTTTGGTTTTTCTTTTCATTTTTTTTTGTTATTTTTGTTTTGGCTTTCTAAGTTAAACATGCCTGTATTACGGTCTAGTTCAAAAGGGAGAACATAATGCTTCATCTTTAAACAATTATCAAGGACTGTCAAAGCATCAATCGCTTTATTTTCTTAAGAAAAACGTAGACTAGTTAAAGGTGGTTTTTTGTTGAGAATTGATTTTTGGTTTCAATTTGCATTTGAGAGCAAACATGACTATCATTAAAAGCTCTTTACACTGTCCCTGCTTTTAAGAAAGAAAATCAAGGATGCCTTCCTGTCCTCGAAAAATTAGTTTCATTAGTGAACTATTTTTAGACCATGATGAAGGTTAGCAAGAAAAATTTAAAAGAGCCGGAAAATACCAAATGTGCCAAAGACTGTAATTTTCAGCATCACCCCGCTCTTCTGAATATCTATAAATTATATCAATAATTTTCTCAAGAGTTGTGGGAAGTGTTTGCAAAACCACTGGGATACTGAACATGTCTACTGGCAATGGGTAAATGTATGCATGGTGCCAAGACAACTTCGTCGGGGTACTGAACGGGCCCGCTGGCAGCGAAGCGATGCCAGGTTAGAGAAAAATTTCAGGTAAAAAATGTTTTTGATCATAAGCATCCCTCATTTTGATTTGAAGTTTCTCGGACAGGATAGAGGCGTCAGAGTGGGTTAATTGACATCCCTACAGAGGCTATGGATGCCTGCTGGCAGCAGTGGCCCTGTCAACAGCATTGGAGCCATTAACTTAAACATCGTGGCTTTCATTTGTGAAGTCTGTCACTAGATTCCATTTTTCAACGAAAGATATCTTAAGCTGGACCACGTAATGATTATTAAAAATGCTCAAATGTCTTTCAGCTATTCTTTGATTTGAAATCATTCAAACATTTCTAACCTGAACTCCTTAGTGATACAGAGATAACTGCTTCTCCCAGCAAGTCACCATTGTTGGCAGCCCTACATATTTTCAATTTTTTAAAGTATCAAATAATAAATTATGTAGCTGCCTACCTGGGGTCATACGATTTTTGTTCTTCATAAGCAATTTTTGAAACTACAATTGTGATCTTTTGGTTATTCCTAGTGTTTTCGTTCATGCTTCGTTCATGACTGAAAGCATGAACGAAGCATCAAAACCTATGATTGTATTACCGCTTTATTTAAAGCTTATGAAAGGTAGATGGCTCCACAGTTTTTGTTAATAAAGATTTTTGTTTCCTGCTGTCAAGCTCATCTTCTTTATTGAATCCTCAAATGTGAAAAATGCTTTGAATTGTTATTTGAAACACCAAGGATCCATTTACTTTAATACATGATATATATTTTGTGGCTCTTGGTCATGCATATCCTTGTCACTACATTTTGGTTTACAAATTGTTTTTCTCTCCTAAACTTTAGAAACGAAACCCACCTTGTTGCGCAATGATAAAGTTTTAACGAACATGGTCGTGGCATGTACCTTGTGGGAGGTGGCAGTCCGACGATGATAATCCCATCACTTCGAGCTAAGTCTCGAGTTTCACATGTACTCCTCGCATTCATTTCACAAAATGCCTATCATTTGGTATTGAGGAACCTCTGTTCATACACGCTAGGGTATTAATGAGTTTTTGGTTTGAAATATCGCCCTGGTCTTCTTCTAGAAACCATCCATACTCACTCTATTTTATTGTCTACCTTTCAAATCCCCATGGCCCCAGTCATCAGGATTGAACCCAATGGCTCTCAAACCCTGGTGGCTTTTTTTTCTTGAGAAATTCCAAGGTTTTAACTTGCAAACCGCTCATGAATTTTCCCTTTCTTTTGATGGATGCTGAGCCAAGGTAGGAGACATTCAGGTTGAGGTCACAGAGGAATTTTTAGGACAATCAACAGGTCTTCCTTTGAGCGGGCATAAGTGGTTTAAAAACACTAAGGTCGAGGAGATTCCGTGGAGCCTGTTCTTCACATCTAGGAAAATCAACTGCTGTGATAAAGGTATGCCTGTGTCCTTATTAAAAACCTGGTGGCATGGTTTTCTAGTAGTCCCGAGACAATTCGTGACATGCGAGGGCCGCTTTGTTTTTTTTTTCTATATCACATACGGTTTTTGATGAATTTCATTGGGTTTCAATTAAATATGCCCTATTACTTGTGGAGAATCTTGTATAAAATGGTGGAAAGGTATAAGAGATAACGTTTGGATTCAAGCCTGTTTCCCCATGGTTTGATAAAGATATTGTTGGTACATCAATTGAAGTTACAAAATGATGACTGGAATGCCTTCCGAACCCGAAATGGTTTCTTTAACAACAATAATGTAGATGTTGACAAACCCATGATAGAGGAAACCATAGTCCCTTCCAGAGAGGTTCCTTTATCTACACAGGCCTGTGTTATGACCACCCTCAGTAAGCCTATACCCGACACAAAAGTTGCTGAGCAGAGCCATGAACAACACGTCCATCCTAACGCCTCTGCGAAGAACGCAAACAAGCCTATGTGCAAACCATCTAAAGATGATATCGATTTAGGTTTTAAAAATAAAAGGGCAGGTAGGTTGATCTCAAGGAAACTACGAAATAAACCAAACTCTCATGTGAGCTCGATCAAAACGATCGAGATCCATGAGAGCTTAGATTCAGAGATCAAGAGATGTTTGGCTGAAGAAGACCCTCCTTCCTTCAAAACAGGTCTCGACCAGGCTTACAATTTCATGGATAATTTTCCACCCTGCCTGAAGCACAGTCAAGGATTTCCAGGTATCAAGTTTGATAAGAAACCCATAGGCAACGGTGGAGACGTTAGGGCACACGACCATGGGTATTCTCAAACGGCTGTCACAGATTCACAATGTGAAATTTGTTTGTTTTGGATTGATAAATATTATATAGACATACCCATTTTACAATCGCAAACCAAAACCCTCACTGATCAGGTCGACTCACTAATGGATGAAAATCATAGGCTAAAGTCCATTGTTCATAGACAAGGCAAACGCTTGAAAACAACTGGGAACATAATAGTTAAAAATGTCGAGAGCATAACTGCAGTGGTCAATTTTGAGATCCTGTAAATCGAATTGATTTTCCAGTTAAAGGTAAAGATTTGTTTTTATCTTAATTTGTGTTACATTCTTGTTCATAGAATAAATTAGATTCCGTTGCTAAAATAAGACTAGCTACAGAATCAACAGATTCTGTAGCCAATCTATTCTTATTCGAAATTTGGAAAATATTGGTTAAATGTATATTTGAATTTCTTTATTTCATCTTTTTCTTTCAGGATATCTGGTAATCTATGGTGACCAAATGATATGAAGCATTTTTTGGCTTATTAGCCATATCCGTGGCTCATTTTTTGTGTAAACAGGAACAAACTCTTTTTAGTTTTTAGAGATTTAGTGTGATATAGGGTGGTTATATTCCCCTCTATTTTGTAATCAATAGATTATTGTGGAGATTTAGTCTCATCCCACAAAATAAGATAGTTAGCTTTTCTAAACCCTTTAAAATCTCTTATTTTTTGTAAATGAAGGCATCTTTGCCTGGGGCTGAAGGTGGAAAATTTATTCACGAATTTGGACGGAACATATATTTACATTTCAGCTTTAGCTCTCTGTAAATGTTGTTTTCGTTTATGGTTTGTTTATCCTGATAAATCAATAGTTGTTGATATCTTTTGTCTTCACAATTTATTATTGCATTGGGATAATTTCTTTTAAATATTGTCCACATTTTGATGCTTCAGATATTGAAAAGAGTGGTCATTTGTTCAACCCAAATGATAAGATTTTTCTTTAATTTTGTTGAATGATTAAAAGCATGTTGTTATAGTTAGATTTATTTTAAATTTAATTGCTTGCAATCAAAAATACCACAGTGATTATTTGCATCTCATCGTTTTGTCATTAAAATTCAACAGTCAATATATTGTTTTGCATTTATTCCGAACAGTTTCAAGGTTCATTGCAAATTTATCTCTTGGACAGGATGGCTGGAAATTATATAATCATATAGATGTTGGATGCATGTCGATTAACTCATTGATAGGTTAGTTCATTTCTTTCTATCATTTATTTGTTTTCGAAACTCTAATATATGGTCTGTCTTTGACCATCCACATACTCCTGTTTCATAGTATATTTTTCTATTTAATCTTAGATTAATAAAGAGAAAACAAAAATAGCTTATGTGCTTTCTTTATCTGCTTTTGTTAAAGAAACCATATTCACATAGATTTTCGTGAGTTTAGATTAAAATTCGCAACTTGTATACCATGCACATAAATAAGATAGGCAGATCTGTTGTTTAAATATCATCTACAATATATATATATATATAAAGTGGTTATTTAATAGTTATCTCTTTTATTTCTTTTATTTGTTTCTTCTAGGTCTTTTAGATTGGCCAACAGAGCCATTAAACCCGTTAGAATGAGTTATATCAAACGGCTTGGGTTATTTAGACAACCCCGGACCAGACTCGTTCTTCCAATTGACGGACGTCCATTTTCGCCCGTCAACAAGTAGCTATCCGTTGTTGTGTTAGAGGAATTCTTGTCAGAGGTAGTAATCCTTGGATGTACCATTCACTCTGGTGATCTTCGTGAATTGGATGCACTAACCTCCCAATAACGTCTTTAAATTTCTGAATGTACTCCTAAGGAGATTCTCCTTCCCTTTGTTGAATCTCCTGCAAATCAGAGAGATCTTGTTGCTCTAACTGAGGTAGTTTGAATTCAACGATGAACTTCAAACGAACTTGGGCAAGGGTGAAAGCTCGCCCTTGCACCCCTGGTTCAATAGCCTTCATATTCCACTTGAGGGAATGACCTCTCAAGGTAGTATGAAATTCTACTAACTTGTTTGCATCAAGAGTCCATTTGGATCTCCAGATGGCTTCACATAGGCACCAATGTTTCTCTACAACCTCGTCTCCTTTACCCTAGAATTATGGGTATCGGGCGATCAAACCTCCTGTATTTCAAACCATTCTCAGTCTTACTATTCCTATTAAAATGAAACCTAACGACCCTGGTTGTGATATTCCAGGGGATCCCAATATCCTCCCAATGTTTACACTTACATACTATGATTGACTGATTGAATGCGATGGAATAGAAATATCATAAGTATGTGGTATAGAGCTTACCATGGGTATATAGGGCACCTGGGGAACATGTGATTCAAAGTTGGTTCCACTGACTTCTGGTCAAGCTTATTTGATTTGGGGGGGTCTCGTTTTCTTCCTCTGAAGAAGCCTTCTTGACCTAATTCCAAATATTTCCTGATATCGGGGCTGAATCTTCTTAGTATTTTGCAAGATCCATACCTACTTCATCTTCCTTTCATTCTACAGACTCCTCTTCTTGTCCACCCACCCAAGGAATCCTTTCTCTTTGTGCATTTGTCTAATGTAATCTTAGACTGGCCAGTCTTTCTTGTCTTCTTACCTTCCTCAACTCTTCCTTCTTTATTTCATCTTTTCCTCTTGATTTGATTTCTTTCCGCAACACCTCGGACTGCTTTGCTTCTTTCTTTACCTTTCCATGCCATCACTTCTCAACTATGGTGGCTCTCCTCAAGGCTTGCTCATTTCTTACATTATTTGCTTGCCGATCTCCCATCTGTCAAAGAACCCTTTCCCCTTCTTAGGTCATGATCCTAACCCAAATTCACCCTACCCCAAGCGTAGGTGTTTAGGCTTCCATCTCAGTTGAGGGAATAGTTAACATCCCCTCATCCATAAAGAATGCTTTTATCCACATAGGAATTTCCCTCAATAGTCTCCCACGTGCACCTTTCTTGAAAATTGCTTCCGCCCGTGAAAAAGATTGGTGATTCTCAATGTGAATTCAATGATATACCCTTCCAGAGTCGTGTTAACCCAGAAATCAACTGCTTGTGTAATCTGGTGATCCAACCGATGAAGTGTTGTGGTGCTCTCTATGTCCCAAGTACAAGTCTTCTTGATGTGTTATTTGAATTCTGGAGCTTCCTGTAGCCAATCTACCCAATGGAAAAATGCTTCCTGGAATTTTACCTAGACTATCTCATACTGGTCATTCAATCTTTCTAAATAAAAGAAAAACTATCTTGTAACATTCACACTTTTACCTCGCAACTACAATTCCTTCCATATAAAGGCATCACAATTTCATTCCCACCATTTCTGAACATCATATCTATAGATCTGCGAAAGAATTCTCCTTACAGGTTCCCTTTTAAATCATAGGTCCCGACAACAGAACCATTTTGTTGGTGCAAAATGATCAGATCGAGGTTCTCTTCAAGTTACCAACAAAAGGTACCGATGTAGTCTCGTGAGTTGGAATTTTCATCTTCTCGGGAGGTAAGAAGTCTCACCCGAAGTGCAACCGAGATAAGTAGGAGAGGGAAGGGTAAGGATAACACTTAGAAATATCCCCGAAGTATCAATATTCATATTATTCCTGTACAAGATAGTTTAAAAATGTTGCAGTCCTGAACATTTCCTAACTGAGAATGAAGAAATAGAGTTGTGTCGACATTCATAAGGAAGCTATAATCATTTAAGCATACCAGACATAAAAGATAACACAACATAACATTCAATAGAATAAAAAATCTAAGTACACAAGATATTTTCTTTTAATTGGGTCTCCAACTGTATTATCATATAACAAGTCTCTTCTCAGAATACATAATCAACTTGAGTCACATATACTAATGGTCATGCCAAACATAATCAACGAGTTCTTCTGCACTAGTGAGAGACAAGGTTATCTCAGACCCTTTCTCTTTCCAACCCTACATAAATACATGACTATATTACATTATCAGTTTGGTTCCTAACCCAGATCTCATGATTCATCCTAGCTAACATCAATAGTAAGCATAACTAGACTCAGACTTGGACTGAACCTTAACCTTGACCCTTACCAACCATTACAATCATTACCAACAAAAAATTAATCCTTTACAATCATATTGATCCCATACATATAACTTGATCAAGGCTTGCTGGTTGAGAGCCCAAAAGTTCTCTCTTCTTCTTGATTAGGTTGCAACCTCTTTCTTCAAAACTGATGTTGCACTGTCCTTCCAACTGTTTTTTGTTCTAACTATTTCCTGTTGCACATTCCCTTTTCTTTGCATTCTTTTCCTTCCTTTGGTCGGCTATCTAGCTCCGAAACAACTTGCGCAACTTCTGTTCACCAAAATGAAGATCTGAAATAACTCTCACAACTTATGTTCATCAAAACAAAGGGCCCAACAAGTAGGAACGATCACCATGGGTCCTCGGGATTGACCCTCGATTTTCCTTTTGACAGAAGAAATGGAAGGACAAGTCAAGAACCTACCTAAGTCATGCGTGTAAAAAAAGGGTAGAGAGAGATAATTTGAAGGGGGTGTGTGACCTAGATATGCATAGAGGTAGAACTAGAGGAGGGTTCAGAGCCTCTGAGGAAGATAGTTGTTGAAAAGAATGCACAGGTGCGTGTAATAGAAGGAGGAGAGAACCTGTAAAAGAGATGGAACTAGAGCATGGAAGAGCTAAAACCCGACTTGAGCTAAGAAGGTCGTGAGCTTGATGCTGGGAAGGCATATGATAAACCTCAAAGGGGCCTGGGCTAGGTGGGTGTAAGGAAAATATCTACCTAGAGTAGAGTGAAGGAGAGTAACCTTCAAATATTATTAAGAACGTGTGAGAGATTCCCTAGTGATATCATGGCTTGGAATGGGGGTGGCCAGAATTCTAAAAGTGAACGCATCTGAACCTACAATTGGGTGGAAATGTGAACACCCATAGTCAGTTGGTCAACCATCAACTATAATAGATAAGTATTTCATAGACTCCATGTAATTGAATTGAAATATATGATTGAATGCATGTACTTGTGCTATACATATACATACTTGTTTTATAGTGATGATGCTTATTGTATTTGCAAACTCCTATTTTTAAGTGACGGTAGGATGGCAAGAATGGTGCATGCATTGCACACTAAATACAAACATTTTATATGTTCTGAGATAAAAGTATTGGATTACTGAGAGGGGGGTGAATCAATAATAGAGCAATTTACCTTTTTCACCATAAAATGAAAGTGTTATATCGATGTAGCATTATCATCCAATAGTTGCAGAGTAAATAAATAATGAACAAATGAGCAATCACAAACATACACAGTACACCAATGTTTTACATGGAAACCCAAAGCGGAAGAAAACCACATAATGTTTTTTCTTATATGTCTTTAAGAATTACATTCATTGGA
>JASDQU010256817.1:3967-15915 GCA_032191745.1 Picea mariana
CATGTAATCTCACAATCTCCTTGAATTTTTTTTTTTTTTATCTGAGTAGCATCGCTGATCTTATGACATGGTATGAAATGTGCCATCTTCGAAAATCTATCAACCACTACGAAGATTGAATCACTTCCTCTCTGGGTTCTAGGCAATCCCAAAACAAAATCCATAATTATAGTATCCCATGGCCTGTCTAGAATAGGCAATGGTTGATACAATCCAGTGTTCTATTGCTTTCCTTTTGCATATTGGCATATTCTACATCTGTTCACAAATTTATTTACATCAGACCTCATACCTGGCCAAAAATATGAAGAAGTGCACTACACATATGTCTTATCATGGACGAAATGTCCAACCAACCTCCGCTATGCTTTTCCTTCAACAAGTTATTCCTCATTCAACATTTCGGTATATACTGGTTTCCTTTGAATAACAGTCCTCCCTGGATCAGATATTCCATCCATTGACTTCTGTCCCTCAACAAAGGGTTCTCACATGCTTCATAAGCTTCTTTTAAATCTGGATCTTCTTGATACATCTCTGTGAGGTGTTCAAATCCTAGGGTCTCCACTCAAAATTCTTGCAAGATCAAACATCTCCTGCTCAAAGAATCTGTAACTTTGGTAGCGTTCCCACTAATATGATTAATAACAAATGTAAAATTCTACACGAATTCTACCTATTTGGAATGTCTTTGATTCAATTTCTCTTGTCTGGTTATAAACTACAATGCCTGATTATCAGAATATAAAACAAACTCTTTCGGAATAAGATAATCCCTCCATTTTTTCAAAGCTTGAATCACATCATAAAATTCTTTATCATATGTGGAATAATTTCTCTTAACATCATTCAACTTCTCACTGAAATAAGAAACTGACTTATTGTCTTGACTTAAAATTGTGCCAATGGCTACTCCACTAGCATCACATTTAACTTGAAATGTCTTCTTAAAATCTGGTAGAACTAGAATAGGTTGTTCTATTATCTTTTCTTTCAACACCCTAAATCCTTTCTCAACTTCCTCTTTCCAATTAAAATATTTATTCTCTTTCTTTATGGTGTCCAGTATAGGTGCACAAATACTATTGAAATTCCTGATGAATTTCCTGTAAAAACTCGCCATTCCATGAAAACTTCTTACCTCAAACACACTTCTTGGATAAGGCCAATCTTATTGCCCTCACGTTCTCTGGGTCCATCTTCAATTCATTTGAAGATATTACGAATCCCAAATATATAAGTTCTGTTTTCATGAAAGAACATTTCCCCAAATTTACTAACAACTTCTCTTGTTGCAATATTCTCAACACCATATTTAAATGCCTCAAGTGATCTTTTTCAGTCTTACTGAAGATTAAGATATCATCCAAATAGACAATTACAAACTTACCAATAAAATATTTGAGTACTTCATTCATCAACCTCATAAATGTACTTGTTGCATTCGTTAAACCAAACGACATAACCAACCACTCATACAATCCTTCATTCAATTTGAATGTTGTCTTCCATTCGTCTCCTTCTCTCATCCTTATTCGATGGTAACCACTCTTCAAGTCTATCTTGGAAAAATAACTAGCTCCACTTAAACAATCCATCAAATCATCCATTCTGGGTAAAGGAAATCTATACCTGATGGTTATCTTGTTGATGGCTCTAGAATCTGTGCACATTCTCCAACCTCCATTTTGCTTTGGACTCAAGACAGTTGGTACGACACACATGCTTAAACTTTCCCTAAATAAATCTTTATCCAACAACTCTTGGACTTGATTTTTGACCTCTTCATTCTCTTGAGGTGTCAATATGTGCGCTTCTTTATTTGGCAAACTTGCTCCTGGAATACGATCAATATGGTGAATAATAATCTTGATGGGAAGTAAAGAGTGAGGTCAAACTCATCCAATAATTCCTGGACTTCTATAGGAAAATCATCCATAGATGTACTTGTGAGAATGACTCTCAGCCTACCTGCAAAAACAAACTGCATTTCCTGTTCTTTCTTGACTTCTTTCAAGAGTTCCTTCCCACTCATGAGAAGTATACTTGGACTTGCTTCTTCTTTGACTCCTTTATCTTGTATTGGGAGTAACATATGTTTACACCCATTCTTCTCCAGGGTATAAGTGTTCTTTCTCCCATCATGTATTACATTCCTGTCATATTTCCACGGTCTTCCTAACAAAACATGACAAATATCCATAGGTATGACATCACATAGAACTTCATCATTATAACCACCTATCTTAAATTCCACCTTGCATTTCCTACTTACCATTACTTGATGTCCTTTCTACAACCACAATATCTTGTACGGATTCAAATGTGCAATTGTCTCCAACTTCAGTTTTTCCACCATCTCTGTGGATACTAAATTATTAGTGCTTCCATTGTTTATGATCACCTTGCATACCGTATCTCTGGTATTGCAAGCAGTTCTAAACAAAATGTTCCTTTGGACTGGTTCTCTTACCTCTTTCTCTGGCTTCACGAGAGCTTTCCTCATCATGAGCGATCTCCCTTCTTCCGCTGCTTCTTCTTTCATCTCTACCTCTACATTCCTCTCCTACACTTTAGAAATGTGAGCTTCTCCACCTCCCGTATTTGTTCTCTGAGGACGTTCCCAAGACATGTGCCCTGTCTTTTCACAAGCATAACACTTCACTTCTCCTCCTCTGCCTCTTCCTCTTTCTCTAGAAAAATAGGTTCTTCCACCATAGTTTCCTCCTCGAGAAATACCTCTTCTTTCTATCTGACTGTGATATCTTCCAGCTTCTGGTCTAGGCTTCTGGAACTTTTCTCTGACTATTCCTCTGCCTCTGCTTGTACTTTTTCCTTTGTTTCTTTGACTCTGCTTTCTTTCCAACTTCTCTTCTACTTTCAGGGATACCTGATAAGAATCCTCCACCGTTCTCATAGTCATCATGTTGATTTCATCCTAAATATCATATCTCAGGCCATTAATATACCCAAAAACCTTTTCTTCACCATTCTCTCTATGTCCTGCTCTGATGTTCAGCTTATAAAATTCTTCGGTCTATTCCTTCACTGACAAACCTTTCTATCTCAGGTTTTGTAGATTTCTGAACATATTCACTTGATAATCCTTGGGTATGAACTTAGATTTTAATTTAGCTACCATTCTATCCCAACTCTTGATTTTGGACTTACCTTTGCATCTTTTGTTAGCTTGCAATCCGTCCCACCATAATGCTGCATGTCCTTTCAACCTAGTCACAACATGCTTCACTTTATTTTCATTGCCAATCTCCTCATAATCCAAGTACTTGTCTAAAGAACTTACCCAATCAAGCAATTCTTCTACATTTAAATTACCCTCATACATTGGGACCTCTATTTTTTCTTTGGTTCCCAACTTGACAACAACTCTTGGTAGATGCTCCTCTGCTGCTTGTTCTCCTTCGACTTCTTCAGATTCTACATCTTAATTCTCAGATTCACTAACGTCACTAACATTAGGTGCTCTTCTCTGCACTGTCTCCATGACATCTAACCTTGCATGAAGTTGTCTCATCTCCTCATCCATGGATGCATTTGCCACTAGCTTGTCTCTGCGTCTCCTTGGTGGCATGGTTTCAATTCTTCTCCTTTCTATATTTGCCTACTATCTACATACAAGATCTATGCTTTGATACCACTTGACGCAAACCCCCACCACCTCCTGGGGCTCACACAACCTCCTGATCTAGGATCATACATAGTATGGAGCCGAATAAGCTCTCAGGCACTTGCTGAGCCCTCGAAATATTATACCACAGGCCTTTTCCCCTTATCTTGCATGCAATTTCAAATTCGCGAGGGTCTATTTATCCACGTGGAGAAATCCACCTGACCTCTGACCAAGTCCGTGGGCTAAAAACCCTTGAATGGCGCAGACTGTGACACTTCAAGATTCCGGGCTTCGAGAGTTCCAACAACCATACACGCTATTCCTACTGAACGCTGAACTAGTGGACAACTGAACAAAAGGAAGGATCGATGGTCCGCAACGTATGTCGAGATCTATGGCTTACAGATTTTTCGGGCCTCTTCACCTCGGTAGATTTACCTGCTCCAACATGCAACTACCCGAACTTACAAACTCCAAACAGAAAGATCGGATGGCTGGCACTTGCCTCAGATCAATGGTGGATCTGTGCTTTGCGCTTCAGGATTCATAACCTTCCACAACTCAACACATCATATCCTCCGGAGTGACGAACTGGCGAGCTCTCAAAGGGCGTGATCAATGGTCCACCTATCCTCGTGAATGGACAGTTGGGATCTACTGTGACATTCGAGACTTCGGGAGTTCTCGACCCAAAAAGACTTACACCTCCATTCCTCTAGGGTACCAAATCTTCTAACTCCAATATCTGCTGACATGTGGCTCTTCGCGCCGACTGTTAAGATTCGTTTCGGCCTTCGAAACTTCGAGAATTTTGCACACTTCCACAATCACACTCCAACTCTTTCGGATAGTCAAACTTCTAAACTACTCTGGATCTGTGGACATGTGTCCCCATGATTGGACAGTCCATATCTTATCTAGTTCCGAGGACTTCAGGAAACTGGTCTTTTTTGCACACACCACACGGAAACCTCCGAATATGCAAAGTTCAAAGGACTTCACGGGTTAACGCCCATGCTACTTTCCTAGATCTATCGGCTAGGAAATATCTGCTCCTCCTCGGGCGGATCTCGTCCACTCAACCTTTAAAGTGAAAGGATTCCTCCCTTCAAATATTTTGGTCACTCTTTCTCCTAAGCTTTAACACTCAAATGATTTGGGTCTTTTACACACACCTTGTTCTCATATGAAAACTTGAGACATGAAGAATTCTGGAAAATCTTCCCACGCACTCCTTGCATTCGTTTCCTTGAGACTCTTCAACACTTGACTAAGTGTTGGCCCTATGAACGCCTTGCAACGGTCTTCTCGAGCTCCTATACTCAGATGGGTATATTTTCACTCCTTGCACTCACCCTGCACAATTTCACGTTATCTCTTTTGAGCTTCTGAGTCTAAAAACAACTCTGCCTTCTCACTTCTTGCATGGCTACTGTGCACTCCTTACACCAGTGCTTCAGAAGAGAAACAATTGAAACTTACAGAACACTATAGGTTTGTTCAATTAACCATGAAATGCATACACATAAATATAAAACACAGAAAGAAAGTAACATGACATTACCCAATTAACTCATAAGAAAACATGTACAAACTCAAAGTCTAAAAACAATCCTCCTTTATTATATTCCTTCAACAAAGCATTCTTACAAAGAGTTCTTGCAGCTCTCGACTTCTCCTTGACAATAATTTACAATAACTTCACCAACAAATAACAATTCTCAACAACCTCATTTGGGCATAGATTACATATATTTATACACGGAGGGGCTTCTCGAGCCTTCCTACTGACTACACAATTTCTTTCATACCATAATCAAAGCATTCTACCACTAAGTCTTATTACAATAAATGGAATTTACAACCTAGATACGAGTCACTGCTCAATATCTGTACAATTCTACAACTTTTTAAAGACATTACAATCCTTTGCGATCTCATACAATGGTTCTTTCCTCAAAACATTAAAATCTCTTTTNCCTAGATACGAGTCACTGCTCAATATCTGTACAATCCTACAACTTTTTAAAGACATTACAATCCTTTGCGATCTCATACAATGGTTCTTTCCTCAAAACATTAAAATCTCTTTTAATTATAATCTTTTCAAAATATCAAATTGATGCGCTCTCCTTGGGTCTCAAAATAATTTGAATGCGCGCGCTTGATGCTGAGCTGTCCTCCACTCGACTTGATGCATGTTGATGAAGATGCTCCTGTATCACATGATCACCTTTTTTGGGTTGATTTTACTTTGTAACGAGCCATTTCATATGGATGGGGCCATGTGCAATCCCTACATGAATTTGGTGGATTAGACCCCCCTAGTTATGACCACTTAGTCAAGACTTGCCTCACACGACCATAAGTACAATTCATGTCATTGACTAGAAGCATTTCAAGCTACACACACATGCGTATTCTATAACGTACCCCAGTCCTACTGAGGAACATTATGTGGAAAAAACATACACACGTATTCTATAACGTACCCAGTCCTACTGAGGAACATTACGTGCAAAAAACATATTGAAATTAAGATTTTCTACTTAATAAATTCCCATAGCTTACCAGCTACAAATCACACATAGATTTAACCATTTGACTGATACTACAGTTCTAAATGCATCTAACAAAATATATAAAAAAATGAGAATGCATCTAGTAAGCACACAACAAACAAACAACATTCATAAAACCCATTTGAACAACGAAATAAATGTAATAACATAACATAGAACTTATATGTTAATAATTAACCAACTATTTGCGTATGAAGGATGAACCTCCCAGCCATATGCACTACTTTTCATTTCCTCTCAATATCAGGCAACCCCCGAGCTGTGGCTATGAGTCCACAAGGAGATTCGTCCCTCCTGGTTGTCCATGCTCCACAATTAGCAACCCAAAACCCAGGTTTTTACTCCCACAGTAGTTCCAATCCTCCAGCTCTCTTCCCGACAACCTGAACAACTCAAGGAATGTACCCCCTTCACTGCTCATAGTCCCTCAGGTTGTACCATTAATTTATCATGGCTTCCAGTGCACTCAGTTGGCCAGTAATCTCTCATCTGGGGACTCTAGGAACTCTCAACTACTTTAGGAGTGCTCATAATATCCCTCACAAGGCTCGTGAACCATTTCTTCCACAAGAAAATGCACTACAGTATTAGATCCAATTTTTACGTAAACACAAGCCTCTTTTTCAGCATAAAACATAGCCAAACCATGGATTCCTTCAATAAAAACATGATTGGTGCTCTTCCCAACACTCAACTCCTCTCTTGTTGCCCAAAATCTACATGTAAAAACTGCTCTCCATAAAAAAATATGATTATCTAAAATCTACCCCCTTGGACATACACAAATTTCCTCTCTTTTCTTGCTTGCTTGACTTGACTTACACTCTTTCCCATGCTGATTGTGCTCATGCCCATGCTCTCAATAAATATGGGATGTGACTCCTCACACCGAGCCTCTTACATGAATTCAATGATTGGATTTGGGAACACTTAATAGAAAATAAAAGGTTTATACATACTGATAATATAATTCATACACATTGACAAGGAATGTGGTTTTGGATTAATACCCATGCATAATTTCCCCCTTGGACCCCTCTCTCTTGTCATATCCCCCCATCTTTCTTCATCCCTTTCGTATCGCAACCAATGATCATTACTTTTATTAATTA
The DNA here is from genome assembly GCA_032191745.1 of Picea mariana. NCBI lineage: Eukaryota > Viridiplantae > Streptophyta > Pinopsida > Pinales > Pinaceae > Picea > Picea mariana. The sequence goes on from JASDQU010256817.1 coordinate 11,293, forward strand.
TTTCAATGCACATAATATACAATTCGCCCCCCGCCCACATTAAATCAAAATATGATCTTCGCCCCAACACATCGTCTCACCAACCTAACTCACATTTGTAAAATTACATTATAATTCATGGGTATTAAAAATGGGGATGTTACATTCCCCTTCCCCTTACTTTTGCACTATCCTTATTGCAAAACACCCTACATGTGTTCATACATATTACAAAGCTAGGCTCTCCAGCCTTTAATCTATACATATTACAAGACTAGGCTCTCTAGCCCAATAACCATAGATACATAGGCACCCCGACCCCAAAAAATATATATACATAGGCATTCCAGCCCAAAAACCATAGATACATAGGCTCTCTGGACCAAAACGTGCAAGATAATTTCACAACTCATCATTATGGCAACAATTCCAACCAACAATATCTCATTCTGCGCCATCAACACCACTTTCCTCTGGCTCTAACTGTAATATTTTTCATACTTGGTCGATTCCCACAACAATTCCAACCAACAAACTATCACTATCTTCAACTTTCACACGCCAAGGAAGTGTACCCCCTTCTCTGCACTGCAGTTCCTTAGGCTATACCACTTCCCTTCTAGGGCTCCAACACAAGGTCAAACTTAAAGTCTCTGAGCCGTGGCTCCAGGAACTCCAAATGTGATAATGGAAACTCCAATATTTTAAATAGTTACAATGGTGCCTTGTGCAAAACATCTCAACACAATTCTTTCATCATAAATAACGCAGTAAATATGATCACTTCTTCATATGGTTTTTTCTCTATTTCACGAGTAGGAACGACAAGAATTTAGCTCATTGTTCTTTCCTGACACACCCTTATGATTCCAACCACCATTCCATATGCATTCTTGAGTCACCTACCCCTCCATGATCAGGCATCCTCTTCACTGCTACATAGTCCCTCGGGTGATCCATCATTTTCTAAGGTGTTCTTTGCACAAGGGGAGTGCCAACTCACTACCAAAATTTCACTCAAAATTTGTAAGTTGTGACAATGATAGGGTTCCAGTGTCGTAAAAATGGTCTTCTTCCCAATATTTTTGTAACACACCCACGATGGGCATAATTTTTTTTTTCTTTTCTTAAAGGAAATATTCTCCATTCATGGTTTCTAATTTGGAGAGTCGGAGAACCAGCCCAACCTCCCAGTCAAGGATCTTCAATTCTAGAGCCAAACGACTCTCTGAGACCTTGATGGTCTCATTCTGTAATTAAAAACATACCCTTTTCTCTTCCTGGTGCAGGTCTAGTGGTACCCATGACCTTCCCTTCGCACTTGCGAAATATTTGAGTTTGGGCGCTAGCCCCTTTTCTGATAAGCTCCTCCTTGAGGTGAGCTTGGGAGATAACCTCACGTAACCACACAATCATGGGCACAACCAAGGGTGGTTTGAAACCAAACTACTTTTTTCCCCACAATTCATCCCGAGCCTCCACGTGTCCTTTCTCCCAAAACTGGGGTCTAGATTGCGACCCACCTTCAACATTTTAAAGTTTGCGCACCTTCGCTCCCTGCAATGCGACACGACCGTTGATCTCATGACCTTGACGATGCTTCTGAATTGACGGCTCAGATCTATCCTTTCCGAATCTACGGATCAGATCCAAGCTTTCTAAATCAATGACTGTGATTTATTTCATGATTTGGGTTTCGGGAGTTTCAACTCTCAACTTTCACTTCCTCCATCAGTAGCTATCTTCCGGAGTGGAAGATTTGCTGACACTTGTCCTAAAAATATGGACGGTTCTGATGAACTCCGGCTCTTCGGCCTTCAAGAGTTCTTGCTCCTTCATTCACCCCTTTCTCCCAGAGTGCTCCATACCCGGAGTTGTATATCAGATGACACACATCTACTCTGATCAACAGTCTATATCCACTCTCCACAAACACAAATATTCGGAGTGAATCCTTCCGGAGTGTCGGATCTTCTGACACTCTTCCTCTCCAAATCAATGACCTTGGTCCTCTTCGGGGCTTTGGCATTTTTTAACCAATACCAAATCAATGGTCCTTCAACCTCCCCCTCGATCAACGATCGATATCTCCTTCGGGACTTCGATGCTTTCACCCTCTACTTTCCTCTAGAGTGCTCCATACCCAGAGTTCTAGATTTGGCACCACGTGTCCACTTTCAAATCAACGACTATCATCCGCTTCGGGGCTTCGGCCTTCGACGATTTAAAATCTCAGTTTCCCCACACTCTGCTTCTCCTGGAGCATTTTATCTGGATTTTGCGATCTGATGACATGTGTCCTCTCGCAGATCGGCGACTCCCAGCTACTTCGACTATTCGGGGTTCGACGATTTGAAACTTTACTCCTTCATTTTCTCCCAGAGTACTTTCACCTGGAGTTCATGATCTTTCACCACGTACCCTCTGGATCTGACGGTCCAGATTCTCTTTGGTTCTTCGGTTCTTCGGGCTTCGGGAATTTTAGACTCCTATGCACTCGTTTCTCCCATAGTGCTTTCACCTGAACTTCATGGATTTCCACCACGTGTCCCTCTGCAACGGATGTTTGCGATCTTCTTCGGCCTTCAGGACTTCAGGAGTTTGTCACACTCCTCACTTGGAAACCTCCGAAGTAGTTTTCCTCGAAGTCTTCGATCTTTTGACACGTATCTCCTGTCGATCGACGGACATGATCTACTTCGGGTATTTACTTGGAGTCCACAAACCTATGCCACCTATGCTTTGGATCCAACGACTGACGTTTACTTCAGGCGATCCGACGGTTGACGTTTACTTCAGGTCTTTACCCGGAGTCTACAGATTTATGCCACCTCTCCTCCTTGATGATGGATGGTCCCTAACTACTTCGGGACTTTGGTAAGTCCACTCTCCTTCATGTGCAATGCACTAAGGCTTGGGCACCTTGCTTCGATCAGACGGCTATTGGTCCTCTGCGCTGTGATCCAATGACTGCTGTCGCTCCTCCTCCCGAGCCTCTGATCTCTTCTGACTTAGAATATTTTCTAAGTGTTCAAAGGCCTTGACCTTTTCTCCTCCTACGGGTTTGTCTCTTGGACTTCGTCTGCACGACTGAAAGTGATATCTCTTCTGAGCTTGATCCCCTTGAAGATTTCACCTTCGTACACATTCCTTGCGTTTCAGGGATCTCTTCAAACTCATATCGAAGGTCAATGGTGATTGACGGTTCAGAGAAATTGCGGGGCCCCAACATGCAAGCTCTTTATCAAAGAGTTCGACCTCTGCAATTTGGAAAGTGCTTGCCCAACTTGGTCTTAACTAGAGTCGTTGATCTTCCAGCTTGATGAGATCAACGGTGTTGGTAAATTGCGGGATGCAAACTAGCGCGTACGCTATTTTCACCTTCGCGCTCTGCAATGATTCCCCACCCTAGATCTCCATTCATAGATCGACGGTTTGCAGTGATTGCGGGGTTCAACGTCCACCACTAGTGGAGTGATCGCTCGACTCTAGTCTAATCCCAGTCGTTGATCTTCCAAACAAAGGGACCTTCTCTTTTGATAATTCAACCTCACTGTTCTTCCTAAGATTTGTTAGCTCTGAAAGGATTAAGAGCTTTGCGCTCTCTCTCTTGAACTTAACACTTGGAAGAATCCTTCCACACATCCCTTACGCTCATTCCTCAACTCTAGAACTTAATGGATTCTTGGTCTCTGCCTGCCTCACAGACAGAGAGCCTGTGCATAATGCACTATCTCTCTTGATATTTAACAGAATCTCTCCTCCAAGGGATTCCGAACAATAGGAGGGTCGACATGCGTACGTGAAACTATGCCCAAGATCGACGAACACACAGTTCATGGATCTAGCTTAAGCCACCACATGGCGCAAGAATTTACGAATACAAAACATGAAATATCATACTTGCTTAAATACACAATCTAAACAAGAATAAAGAGATACAATATAACCATGAAGAAAACATACACATCCCTGGGTCATTCACAATATATCCCATTTTACTTCATAATTACAGCTCAATTTCACAGGGTATGAGAATACTTATCTATTACAAGTTGCATCCAACTAACTGAATATGGGTGTGTTCCTTTCCACCCAACCATAGGCTCAGAGGCATTCATTCTTAGCACTCTGACCACCCCCATTCCAAGCCATGATATCACTAGGGATTTTACGAAATCTCTTAGAGAGACTCTCCCTGTCTCAATGACTCTGTGAGGTTTATCAGATGCTTCCTCAACATCAAGCTCACGTTTGGCCGCTCAGGTCGTGTTCTCTACACTTCCTTTTGGTTCGCGCATCTCCCTTATGAGCTTGCACTCTCGTCTCTTGCTGTTTGTGTGTATGTATCTTACCTTCCTTCTTTTTGGAAGGTTTTCAACCTATCCTGTTCATTCTGTCAGAATGAAGCTCGGGTCTACAGGTCTCTGTGGTACTTCGAGCTAACATCCTGCAGCTAGACCATGCTTCCATTCATGGGGGTGGCTGATGATTCAACCACTGGTCCTTTATTCATTAACTGATTTCTTTCCTCTAGAGATATCATGGCTCGTACTTCAAGGCTTCACCCCCCAACAATTAGTTATGGGTAGTTTAACAATAATACATTTACATTGTCCACATGCCTTAGCATGATAATTTCTA
>JASDQU010256820.1:0-11904 GCA_032191745.1 Picea mariana
GTTTTAGTGACGGAGGAGGTCCACTGCAGGGGAGGCTTCCTCGGTGACCTCAAGGGATCAAAGTAGCAAGTAAAGTATCCAAGCCTACCGACCCCTCTCTTGATCACCTAAAGATTGGCTTAGGTCACGATGGTAAAAGAGATATGACATTGTTTGAGTACCTTCTCAGAACAAGAACACTTTATAGTATATATGTAATGATTTCCGAGTTCAAACATGCAAGGAATACCTCTTGAAGACACTATACAATGAAAGTTGCTATGGCTATTACAATTTTGCATAAATGAACAACAGTACAACAACAATGAATAAATTATAACAACAACAACAATTATGCTTCAAAAATGCAACAATTGACAAGGAAAACTTAGCATAAATTCACTAGATTAATATCCAATTGTTAGATGCACTTTCTGAACGAGTTAATCCACCAATAAATGAATGTATGCATCAAATTAGAGAGTTATCAGGTGGCTATAGCAAACTTTTGCAGCAACAACAAGTTTACTAGCAAATTGATAAGTGTTAGTGTTAGCAATGTTAGTAGAGAGCTTGAGAGAATTGAAAGAGAGTGTTTGTTGATCAATTTCACCACAAGAGAGATGTAAAATCAGTGCCTTTAAGGGCTATGGAGTCTTTATAACAACAATTAATACAATAATGCTTGAAGATTGAAATAGTAGAGACTAAGAGGTTAGAATTAAACTCTAAGGTGCTAGCATATTAGGGCCTTAGGGTTTAAACCTTAAGGAGAAGGATTGCTAGAGTGCAAAAACTTTTGGGCTCTAGAAACCTTTTCTCCCTTCTTAATACTAATTCAACTAGGAAAAAATCAAGTGTCTAGGGATAAAATCCTAAAGTGCTAGCACTTTAGGGGTTTAGGATGCTAACCCTAGCAAGGAAACTTAACCAATTTTGAACAAGAATAACCTTGTGAGAGGAGGAAGCACTTATGCTCCTCTCTTATGGTTTTACCAAGAAAAACGTCTAACACAAAGTAGCAAGATTCACCATGAACATAACAACATAAAGATAAATTGCATAAAATTAACTTACTTTAGCCAAGAAACCAAGAGACAAAACCCTAATTGCAGGAATTCCTCTTCAAAATTCAACAAAGCATCCACAACTTAATCCTCCAAGCATATCGCATTAGTGTAGAAGAGCAAGATAGCCTAAGAGGGAAAAAATTTCAGAATTTTTCTCACAAATGGTGAGTGATCCTGATGAAATATGAAATGAGAGGGTGGCCTATATATATGAGGCCACCCTAAATCAAATTTTCCACATAAATTTGTCATCTACAAATTAGAAGAGGGCCAACCCCTTCATTTGGCTCTACAATATGCCAAAAATGAAAAATACATAAAGTAAAGCCTTAAAAAGGGTGACATCATGCCCTAGAAGGGTGACATAGGGTTGAAAATGTGACATCAAGCTTCAAGGAGTGGAATGTTGGGCCTCAAAAGGCCATGCGTCATGCTCCAATGTGCAAAGGTGTCATGCCACATGTCTCCTCAAGTCAAAACACCTCTAGAAACATACCATCCATCAAACCCTAGCCTCCAAGGTGATGCCAAGGGCTAGAGGGTGATGTCATGGGCCTCCAAAGGTGACGTCCTAGTGCAACAGGGGTGCAATCTCGTTCTCCAGTGATGCCATGATACCTCCAAACGAAACGTCCTCCATCCTTTGTGCACATTGGTTTCGGGTGCCCTGCCCATCCTGTGGGTTTTTTGCCTATGTATGTGGCATATGACCATCCTATTCAAAACCAAGCCCATATGTCCATCGTCCAAGGCTTCAAGGGTATGAGAGACATGATCTGAGGGTGTTGAGTCACTAAATGACTCCCTGATCTCCATCACACGTGCTAGAGTCCTATAATAAGGCACAACATCCTGGGCACAACCTAAGATGTTCCTCAAAGAACCATGTCAGGGACATTCAAAGCAAAGTAGAATATAAGACAAAGTAAACTAATGTTCATAAGACACGTTAATCCTTAAATCATGCAAAGTAAGTTGATGCCTAATATACAAGCCATGTAAACAATTCACCCCAACATCCCCTTCAAGTATTACCCAATCCCAAGACCTTGTGAAGGTTACCAAGTTTAAGTATGGGAGGGTCTTCATCTAGCCCTATTAGGTGTTCTACCTAGACAGGAAATAAAAATCCAAGCAGAGGGATAGCTCTCGACAGTGACAAGGGAAAGTAAAAACCCATCAAGAGTAAGTGTGAATATGTTATGGTTTAAGGCTTCCTTCATGGCTTATGGTGTCCATCTCTATGATCGTTTTTGTTGAGGGTGTGCTTGCTCTTGAGTTACTCAATGTTTGTGTGCCACCTTTTTCCAAACCTCTTTATTAACCATCTTTCCAATCCATGTTTTCATTTAAAATTTGCAAATTGAGGGTCCTCCTTTATGGGTTTCCAAGCTTTGGCATTGCTTTTTGGGATCGAGGCGAGCACTAAATGAGTAGAGCTCATGTTGTACTAGATTTTGGTGGTCCTAATTTTCTATGTTCACTTTCTTTTTAGCATCATTTTCTTATTCTTTCATAACAACTACAATCTACCTTTGGGCCGTTAGCCCTTTCTCATGAGAGTATGGGTCATAGCTGAAGTTTAGGATATGTGAAAGGTTTCATAATGGAAATTGTTAAGTATGGTCGGGAATGGAACACTACCCTTGGGAGCCCCCCCCTAAGTATTACCCCTTCTCTGTGGGTGTTGACAACATGGGACTAGGGCACAAAACATGACCACCAAGGTGAAACAAAGAAACCAAGACAATTTCTCAAGCAAGTGATCCACTATCCAACCTCAACCAATGATCCTTGTCTACATGCCCAATAAATTAAACACAACACCTTGCATGAAAAGTGGACTAACCATACCTCATGGTGACAGTGGCTTACCATCCCCCATACTATGGGTTGCTTGAAAGTGATGAGCCTTGGTTGATCTTGCTGGGAGGTAAATTAGGGGGGCTACTGGGATTCCATATGTGGACATGCTAATCATCATCATCATCATGGTGTAGATCGTGTTCTCCATTACGGGCCTCGAGACATGATCTCCTCCAGTTACCCCTAGGCATGGGGGGTTAACAAGACAAACAACAAAGGAAATGTCAAGGTGAGTATGAGTAAATACAAAAGACTACCAACTAACTATCATTGCAAATTCGTGTCCACATTGGATGAGTTGTAGGTGGCATAAATTTTAACTCTAGACTAGAAGGGAGATGGAGTTAGGTTACAATCATCCACGTGAAAGAGGCAAAGGTCACATGCATACTTAGGTTGGGAAAGCTAAATGCCTTCCTTGGTTTAAAAAAATTGGAGGCCAAGAAAATAATCCAAGGTTCCAAAGTATATCATGTCAAATTTCTTATTAAGGCTTGATTTCATATGGTTTAGAAGTTTGATGTCGCTACCTGTGAGAATAAGGTCATCAATATAAAGTATAACTATGAGAATATGGTCACCTATGAAGGATTAACTCCTACTTGTGATATTTAATGAATGTATTGTATTATGTCAATGAAGTAGACTATGAATACAAGTCTACTTATGAGTCAAAGATGAAGCCAATCAGAAAAGTTAAGGATGAGGATCAAGTTGACTGATTCATGGAGATATTGTTGAAAATAGTTAGAGAGATGGTTGAACTAGTCACCTAAAGTTATATAATGGGACCAATTGCGTAATAAAAACACACATAGGATGGATTGATTGAATAGAATTTTTCCTTGGGGTGTTTCTAGAGTGTAAAATCCCAGTGTTCCTTGCTTGATAATTGTTTGTGTGTATTTGCTCAGTGCTGCTAATTATCATTCTCTGGATTTGGTAGTAGATCACCATGGTGTGATCCATGGGGTATCAAATAATGAATTTTGAAGTATCTTCATTTGCAGATTTTAAAATAATTTTGAGAAATGCTAGCTAGAGAAGATGCTAGGCATTGAAGATTGAAGTGTGTTCTTCGGCCGAGTTATTGTTTGGTTAATGAATGAAATCAAAGGCCTTTAAAGGCATAGTCATCTAATGAGTCTCAACATTTTTTTTTTTGGGAAGAAACTCATATCTATTCAAGCGTGAACTGTGAGCAATCTACCTGCTATGAAACTAAATCGATCTGTTCCAAATCTATTAATGCATTGATCAACCAAAGAGTCAGTCTATTGGATTGACCTACATGGACTTCGATGCTGCGATGATAACCAAATAGTCAGTCTATTGGATTGACCTATATGGACTTCGATGCTGCGATGATAGAGCTAGTTAAAAACCCTGCGTTGTGGAAGTGATCTGAAGAAGTGTCAAATGGCAGTCTAAGTTTGTAGGAGATGAAAAGTAAATTATACTTAAAGAGTCTTGGTGATGGTAGATGTGGATACCAAGTGAATCTCTACAAAATTTAAGCTAATGTGCTCAAATATTTCTGATCACTATGTTTCCATCAAGTTCCGATGCAAGAGATTTAACCCTTTTGTTGTTGCTGCTGTTAAATTCAAATCATAGATAGTGCATGCTTTTCTTGGTTATGAAAATCTCAGCAGTTCAAATGTGGGTGCTGCCACATATCTTTTAATTTGTTGTATATAATTGAAATTGCTACATTAAAAGTATTAGTTCATGTAGGTGGCCAACCAATTTATGGAGTGGACAACGTTGAAAAAACAGTGTCCGATCTATTTTATCTGAAGTGATCTATTGAAGGCAGGGGGCTTATATATCGCTCTTGCACTTTGCCTCTAGGAGGATGATTATTAATCCTCAAAAAGACAGACAAACGTTGGACTTGGAGGTGCTGCAAACGCGAAGGAAAATTGGAGAAGCATCAAGTCCTCAAAGAATATAACAGAATGGTGAAACAAGGTGAGGGTTTATATCAATATTACCTTCAGCATATTCATGATCTCCACATTCATGATCTCCAGCTCCAGATCCGTTAGAAGATGCACAGTTTTAACCTCCTCAAAGCCCAACGAAATGATCTCAACTCCAAAGAGAGATTGTGCTGAGGGAAGAATTACAATTTCTCTTCTCACAGACTGCACTTTTATTAGATTTTTGGATTCTGAATTGGTTTAGAAGTAAATTGGAGAATGACAGAAACATATTGTGATCACTTGGCAAGCAAGAGTTTATATCAATGAGGCGATTTATCAGAGATATATAGGATCTTGGCCAAGAGCCTGGATATGCTTGTTCACCGTAGAGTCAGACAGATTGCACAGCAAGGAGGCAATGCATAGCTTGAGCTTGAGGAATCTATTCCCATTGAACACAAAGTTTGAAATTAACGGTAGGGAAGAAAATTTCATTTTGAAAGGCAGTGCAACTTTAAAAAAATAGAGGTATCCTATTTATTGTTTTGGTATTGTTACATTGAAAGAATGATGTTAAAATAATGATATAATTTCCTTTTATTAGAAGATTGACTTATGCCTCCACGTAAGAGGTTTAAGGAAGAAGATGTTCTTTTGTAAAACTCTAGATAGTGAAAATAATTGAGATGGAGAAAGTGAAAATATTTGATAAGGGTGGGTAATTAAGTTGAAAATGCTTGAAGTTTGAAGTTTGTAAAATTATGTAATGAAGTTTTGAAAATGGCGAAAGTAAAAAGTCCATTTTCAAGTTGATGTAAATAATTATGTAAGTGTTTAAGTGAAGATATGTTTGAGGACCATTGATGTTAAGAGCAGTCAAAAATCAAGTTGGGAGTCTAGTTGAGAAAAGTAAATGTCAAAGACAAGTTAAAATCAAGAAAATGTAAGTGACGAAAAGTCAAGTCAAAGTTTCAATTGTATCATATCATGACATTGGTGCATTAATTAAGTTTGTCAATCTAGTGTCATAGGTTATCTTGTTGGACATTGTGCACACTCCAACAAGAAAATGTTTAAGCGGGTACAAAAAGAAGAAGAAAAATGAAGAAAGAAGAAGATGCAAACTCCATGACAAAGGACGATGATGGAGGAAAGTACAAGCAAGATGAAAGAATAAGAAGAGAAAAAGAAGAAGATAAAGAATGCAAAAGACGAAGAGTGAAGAAGTAAGGTTCCTAGCCATGGATAGAAGAAACTCGAGGCAAGGGAAATGAAGATAAAAGAGACAAGGACATAGAAGACTGAAGCAACAAAAGAGAATGACACTAGAAGGAGGGCAGTGAATACACAAAGAAAAAGTGAAAAAATAATAGTGAAAGTGAAGTAAAGAAGAAAAAGAATAACCATGCAACAAAACAAGGTAAAGTAAGTAGTGAAAATAATACCGTGTCAATAAGTGAGATGCAAATGCAGTTGAAGTGAATACATAGAAAATGGCATCCCTAAAATGTTGGATGAACCCCCTTGATAATGTTGTTTTGATGATGGAAAAGAAAATGATCATGGCCCTATGTTTTAAATGGCTAGATTAGCCTAAGATGAACATGTATGAGGAAATGTTTTTTGTATGTATCTGAGACAAATGATGATGGATGTAAGCCATGATAAGACATGTATACCCTCATAATTATGATTGTTGATGGTTTGAGGTAAACCAAAAACCACTGGTTATGACAAATAAAGGTTCATGGTCAACCTTAAACTACTTGGTGTAATGAATGGTTCATGGTAAGATGAAACCACTTGAGAATTTTAATGGTTGAGAGTAATCCACAAAATCCTAGAGGTTATATTGGTTATGGATAATCCAAAAAAATCCAAAATGTAGTTAGGGGCAAGCCAAAGAAAACCCGGGTTGATGATTGATGATGATGTAGGAGGAGTAAAAGATTCAAGTATGTAGATTTTTTAATCAAGAATTGGTGGCTAACCATGTATAAGAAAAAATGTGCCATAGAACAAGCAAATGCAATGGTTGGCAATCCATGTATTCTAGTGGATGGTAACTTTTTTATATGGACTTCAACAAACATGATGTTTATATTTTGCAGGTACAATATCTAGTTTAAAGAAGATGGAGAATGAAGAAGACCAACGATAAAAATCATAGAACACAAAAGATGAAGAAAAAATACATAAGACATACAATTATAAAAGACAAAAGATTGCAAAAGAAAAAAGATTGAAGATGAAGAGCATAGATGATGAATATGAAGATTGGACTAGTTCAAAATATCAGTTGAAGTGATTGAGAATGATGGTTAAATATTGAAATCACAAGCATTCGTTAAGGGGGAGTTTGAAGGATTAAATCCTATTTGTGGCATTTAATAAATGAATTGTAATATATTAATGAAATAGACTATTTTTATAGCCCTAAATCGCCTTATTCATGCATTCATGGCCTTGGCCCTCTTACTTGCATTTCCAAAGCACTGCTGAGAAGCTCTTCTTAAAAAACCATTTTTTAGAATATGTACGCGCCTTGCACCATTACTACCTGCACACATATGTTTTTTGCACCACTACAGCTCATGTACATACACATGTTGCACCATTGCAACCCACGTATACTTGCAAAAGTTGCAAAAAATAAAAAGTTGCAAGGAATTCATTGAAATTTATGGGCTATTGGTAGTTTTCCATCTAATCCACCTGCTATAGCTCGTCACCCAACCGAATAACCATCATTTTGTCATATAAAAGGAGGTGTTGGGGTCTCATTTCACATCTAAGCATAAGAACAGTGAAACTTTGCCCGATTTCACTTCCCCTCCTTGCCCAAGATAATGCTGTATTTTGTGAGATATTGCCTCAACATTCCCTCATTAGCCATGTTATCACTCCAAGAGTCACTCCCAGACTGCAAATGAGAGTAAGCTTGGTAACATAGAAATATAAATAGATTAAAATAGTTTGAGTAGGTGGATCAACAAGACTAGGAAAGAAAGGGAGAGGGCAACAAAATGTCTGCAGAGGCATTCCATTGGGCATGGAGTCATAACATCCTACAAATCAAAGACAAACAAGTTGTATATCAGACAAAGAGATATATAATGATGAGTATAATCATGGTGAATATGAAAAAAGGAAGAACATCCATTATACATAGATCATTTTTGCAATAGATAAAGATTTTCTTAAACAATGAACAATAATTTAATGTGCAAGTTACAACAGATCCTTTGTTGTTCATGAATCCATCAATCAATGGCAGCTATGATCCTCAAAACCTGTAATATGTTCAAGCAAGAATATAACAAAGAAGTGGGAAAACAAAGAAGACAATCTGATAACAACTCTCATGAATCTTTAATGGCGGAAAATGTCATTACAAACAGGCCCTTGGGCTTACAAATGAGCAACTAAAACTGCTCCTCTCTTGGCTCATGAATCCAACCATTTTCTCATCAAAAACCCTTTTATTTATAGTGAATAATCTCTATCTACCCTAAGGAGGTTTAAACCAAGGATTTAATAGGATCCTCCTCCATTTAGGAGTCTTGTTACAAAAGATTCCAACAAAAACCTAACAAATTTCTATTTTTTTGAGATTTTGTCTATGATGATAAATGCCTTTTGAAATAGGTCATCCTGATTGATCTGGAGATGGAACACATGTCTCTCATGTCCAAACAAATCCTAGGATACCATTCGAACCTTCCTTGACAGGTGGCATCCTCCCAACAAGGTGAATATCCAAACAGTAATCGCTACAGGAAATTTTGTAGTGTCGCTGTAAAACATTTATGCACATTCCGTAGCACCCTTTGTGCTTCTGGCTAGGTGATTACATAGCACATTTTATGTGTCTAATATCTCTCTAACGATAACAAAAACCTCCTCTAGTTTTCAAAAATACCTTCTCATTTGTTCATAATCCAAGTTTTAAGTTAGTTGCTCAAAATTTGCAGAAGCACAGCGCGCTCTCAGCAGAAACGCAGTGCGGTCTTTGAGAGGGTGTTTGGAGGCCTTACCAGAGGATTTTTTGGATGCAAGAGATATGGTTGGAAATATTATGATGTATGATACACAATGGAGTTATTAAGTACTGCTAACGCCTTCTCAAAACCCCTGAAAAAACTGACCTGAAGTCAAGCTATCCAAAAGTACAGAAACCCTCCTATAGCAATTGTATTTTGGGAAATTATCTCAAATTATAATACAATCTTATGTGTTAACATCTGGATCCACAGGATATGGCATGCTCCCTGTGATCTTTCAAGAACATGTAGTTCCAGTTGCCTTATCCATTGGGATATGGAGTCAATTGTGCAACCAATCTCTGAACACTGTCAAAAACCGCCACTTATTCAAGAAATATAACTGATATATCTGTTGCAAACTGAAGGAAAGTAATTGCTCGGAAAGAGAGATTATTTCCTATGCTAACCTACCTCTAACTGGATATACAACTTGGTCAAGTAAAGGCAGCCTTCCATAAAAACCACTCAAGTAGTTTCAAAACTGAAATGATCTTTCCCATACCACTGATCAAAAGGAATGTCTGAAATATAACAACAGTAATAAAAATCCCTTCAAGAAACGAAACTCACCTGGAAGTGTTGGTGAATAAATGTAATCTTAAATGTTCTAATAAGATGAAAAATAAGACCCCAACAAGGTTGCAAATGGATCCTTGAAACCAAGATAAAAAATATGATGATCGACAAAAAACAACTGTTCATCCATGACTACATCTTTGCTTGAAAACTGATAACCCTCTTGTCTTCTTGTGATCAAATTTTGATCATTAGTAGCAACAACTTTATCTTCAGAATGATGATCACAAGATGATGATAAAACATTGTTTAAATCATACTAATAATTATCAACTAGAAACATGTAATTACCTATGCAATCATCAATTACCTCATGATCAAAATGGTTTGAAAATTGTTCGTCAACTTGCCATGCATACCTGTCCATAGAAACATCTACCAACATTGAATAATTCTGATCCGAATGTGAAATATACTTGCATCCTTGTTGTTTTTCCAAATCTTCTGCTTCATACTCGTTGCCTTCATTGTAAAAAACTGAAACATACTGACAGTTCCCTTGCTCATGTGCATGCAGATTTTCAAAGTAAGCTGGATCTCGAACTCTCTTGGAAGCACATATGTTCTCCTCAATTTCTTGGGCATCTTTAAATAAGCATGCTAAGGATGAAGACTTCCTTTCTAATAGGAGAAGGACAAGCTCTAAATGTTGGGCCATAACGTAGTATACCATGGTAGCAGTCTCTGTAGTTCGAATCTCCAAAGGCATGTCATGATAAATGTTGTAGAACCTTCTATTGAAGACAGACAAGACTTCATCTTCCTCTCTCCTCAAGGAATAAAAATTAGCGAGGTGCAAATCAAGAGACTTGTTCTCACCCCAATGCTTTAGAAAAGTATTGGACAATTCGATCCAAGAACCAATGGAATCGACTCTCAAACTCTTAAACCATACTGCAACATATCTAAACAAAGATTTGGAGAACAACCTTGTAGTAACATCATCATGAACTATCTCAAACTGATCAAAAAAATTTTCAAAGGCCCCCAAATGCCTCTCGGCTGTGACATGATCCTCTCCAGAAAAATGGGGAAGGTACTCAAGGCAATTAAGAGGATAAGGATGAAGGATATATGGCAACTTTAAAGGCTTGAACATATTTATCTTGATTCTAGTTTGAAAAGCAGTGGGATGAACACGAGGATTAACAAGTTGATGGCAAGGCTCGATAATAACTGAAGATAATGAGATCTGAGAAGGCTTTGAATCACTTTTATCTTTCTCATGGTCACGAGGTTGAATATGTTCGGGAGGGATAGAGATATAAACCTCGTTCTTCTCAATAGAATGAAATGAAGTTTCAGGACCAACCTCAACAACACAAGCAGGTTGCAATTTTTCTTCTAGCAAGGATGGATATATAAAAGAAGGTTGATTCTCATCCGAATAAACAAAGCACAAGATGATCATCTTTATATGTGAAGGGAAAAGAAAAAATGAGTTGATAAAGAACAACAAAATTTCATGAAGAAAACTCATAAGATGATACCTGGTCATCCCCTTTCCTATGGTCATATTTATGTCAACAGGATCCTCCCCAGTGGAGTCTTTGATTGTGGAGTCACCAGGTAGATGATTACAGTCAATTTTCTGTATCCCTCTCTTGTCTACCATCAAGAGTTGGATCTATGTCATTCTCCTAGGGAAGCTAGCTTCACACTTCATTCCTCGACAACGACACCATTTATGTTATCACTCCAAGAGTCACTCCTAGATTGCAAATGAGAGTAATCTTGGTAACATAAAAATGTAAATGGATTAAAATAGTTTGAGTAGGTGGATCAACAAGACTAGGAAAGAAAGGGAGAGGGCAACAAAATGTCTGCAGAGGCATTCCATTGGGCATGGAGTCATAACATCCTACAAATCAAAGGCAATCAAACTGTATATCAAACAAAGAGATATATAATGATGAGTAGAAGCATGGTGAATATGAAAAAAGGAAGAATATCCATTGTATAGAGACCCTTTCTGTAATAAATAAATATTTTCTTAAACAATAAGCAATGATTTAATGGGAAAGATACATCAGATCCTCTGTTGTTCATGAATCCATCAATCAATGACATCTATGATCCTCAAAACCTCCAATATGTTCAAGCAAGAAGATAACAAAGAAGTGGGAAAACAAAGAAGACAATCTGATAACAAATCTCATGAATCTTTAATGGCAGAAAATGTCATTACAAACAGGCCCTCATGCTTACAAATGAGCAACTAAAACTGCTCCTCCAGCTCTCTCCTCTCTTGGCTCATGAATCCAACCCTTTTCTCATCAAAAACCCTTTTATTTGTAGTGAATAATATCTATATGCCCTAAGGAGGTCGTGTAATGATCCCAAGCCAAATTCTTTCTTGGAATCACTAACTACTACTAATTTATTGAGTTATTAAGTGCATACAAGATTCATCAACACATGGAGATCACAATATATTCA
>JASDQU010256821.1:0-15811 GCA_032191745.1 Picea mariana
CTGAGAGAGTAAAGAATGAGTTTCAATTGTTTCTCAGTTTGAGCAAGAGTGTTCCTACAAGGAGTGCAGTGAAATTGTCCGCAAGGTGTGCGTTAACAAAAGTCAGAGTTCATCTCTGCAAGCTCAGGAGGGATAACATTTTTCTCATTCTCACAGAAGTGTAACTTAAGCACGAGAGTCATGCAAGGAGTGCGCAGGCCGAGTGAAATTTCAGAGTTACAACCTCAGCGAAATTGTTGAAAGATTGTTGTCATAGGGAGTGCGCAGAGTCGAAGAGGTTCAAATACTTGGAAGTATTTGAAGAATTGTTGCAAGGAGTGTGTGCATGAGTCTTTTTTTTGAAGACTCGAGTTATGGAGAAAGCTCAGAAGGGATAGAGTCTTTGAAGTTGTCGAAGAAAAGCTCAAGAGGTTTAGTACCTTGAAGCATTCAAAGGGGAGGCATTACAAAGTTACTTGCAGGTAGATAAGTTCCAATGAAGGAATAACATGTTCGCTTCGCAAGAGTCATTAAGAAGGCATTGGATGGTCGGAATTCTCCTCGCAAAGTCCCGCGAGCCGTCAGATTGTGCAGAGGAGAAAGGGAGTTACAGTTTAAAACCTTTGCATCAAGATTCATGAGGTTGCGAAAAGTGAAGTCATGAAATCGCGAGAGAATCATATCCATCCATTAGAGGAGAACAGGTGGTAGAGATCAAGGGATCTCATGAACTCGGGGGTTCGCAAGGTGAGAGCCCAAATATTGGGTGCTCCAAGTTGCGAGTGGCAAAATTGTGAGGAGCTAAGACAGCCATAGGATCTGAGCCAACAAGGGCCATTGGATCACTCACGTAATCTCATTCCAGGGTTTTGTGGGTTGAAGAGTCAAAAGCTTAGAATTAGGATTCATGAAGTCATGAATTCTGAAACTCCAAAAGGCGGGAAGTTCCATTGTGGGACCCATGTCGACGATGTGTCAGAATTTCAGCATTTTGGCATATCAGTGGATAGGAAGTCGAGACTTTTTCCCCAAAAGTCCCGAAGTCGTGAGTTGCGATAAGGAGTAGCGAGGAGTTCAGGATCTTGACACCTCGGGTGTTGGGATACAAAGGAGGTAGCGCTTCGGGAAGTGAAGTCGCGAAGTGCCGAAGCTGGGCACGAGGGACATGTAGTAGAATCACAAGGTGGGCCCATGCATCAGATAGGTGGACACGTGTTACCTAGTGAAAGGAGTCAACATCTGTTGACCTCTTGCGTCTCGAGGATTCATGAGATAAGGGAACAAGAGTTCAACCCTTCAACTCGCGAAGTCATGAGTAGTGAGAATGTGAGGAGAAAATTCAACATCGCTTCTCAGGGTTTTGTGAAGGGAAGGTGCCAAGATTGGACACTCGAACTCACGAAGTGGCGAGTAGCGAGAGGAGCTATCGTTAAGCCTAGCTGGTGGTCGTGCAAGGAAGGTGCTAACAGGGGAAGAGCTATACCCGTATCGACATTTCGGGTATCATGAGATTGGAAGGGAAGAGTCCAGAGCCTCGACTCATGAACTTGTGAGTTGTGAGTTGCGACAAGCGCCTTTGGAATGGGGCCTTGGTCTCAACGCTATGGTTGCACGGAGAAGGGGAGCTTATGCCTAGTGTTGTTCACACAGGGAATCTACCAAAAAGGACCTGTGGATCGATAATTTTTGATTCTAACAGGGGATCTAAAGAGCTGATCTGGCTCAAAGGGGTTAAAGAACGATCCTGTGAGTGGATCTCAGCCCAAGGGCCGATAGGTCTGCATCAATAACTTTCATGGTTACTAGACTTTTAAAAACTCCCTAGAACAGACTCCTATGTTTGTTTTGTAGCCTTGAAGAGTTTCCTCTCCAATCCTAAATCAAGGCTCTAGCCTAGACTAATTGATGGACCCTACAAACATAAAGTCTAATAAATTTTAATTAAGCATTAATTTTAGTGGCTTGTCTTATGTCAAGGGAATGAAAGTGAAACCAGTGGTGTTTTTTAAGAGACGAAAGAGAAGAGCATAAAATGAAAATGAAAACAAAACTACTTCTTCCTCACAAATAAAGATTTGCAAATTTAAACTCTTTAACCAGACTTTTCCGTAACTACTTTTCTAAGATCTTTGAAAAGAAAAACCTAAAACAAGATTTCGCTCAACTACGAGCTACTTAATGTCCTAAGTATTCAGTAAATAACCTAATAAATTTTTTATTTTTCCTTGATAAGTAAAACAACTAACTTGAACTACTTTTACCAAACAAAGAAATAAAATAAAAAAATAAAAATATAAAAAAATATTATTTTATCCTTCAAAACAAGAAACTTGAAAATAAATTCTTTTATTTTCTTCTAAAGCAAAAAAGGGAAAAATGAATACAAGACAAGACTAGGAAATGACTTCTGGCCCCACCACAGATCGCAGGGAGTCACTGACAGTACCAAAAGGCAGATCAACAAAGACTCACAAACTCGTCTAAAAAACCCTAAAAAGAAAACACAAGAAATATTTGATAAAGAAAATGTAAATTGAGTTCAGACCCAAGCTACAAACTATAATAGTAGAGACCAGGACTAGATCAAGAAAACCCTTGAGAAGTATGACTTCTGATAGGGAAGAGGTTGACTGCCTCTTCTTAAAAAATATTTTCTCAACATAGGCACGCTACTGACACTTCAACAGCCTGCGTATGTACGTGGGCTGTCCAAAGGTAGGGCGCGTATGTACGTGTGCAGACCCACTATAGGCCGCGTACACCTATGTAACTTTAAAAAGAAAAAAAAACAATAGTCAAATTGACAAGGCAGGGAGTACTGGTATGGAAGACCAGAATCCCTTAAAGATTCAGACACTTACAAAAACTCAAAAAAGGCAATTAAACCAATTAAAGAACCCAAAAATATCCCCCAAAAACCTTAGAGGCTTCCCCAGTATGGTCTCCAATTCTGCGATAGCGCGAAAACTCCCTATGGACTACACTAGCATTCTAAAGTGTAGGCAGAGCTAACCATCTAAAGTCTCCTACTTTTAACAACTATTCCGACATTACGCCACATTCATGTATAAAATACAAAGTATAGGGATCCAGTAGGCTTACCTTAAACTCTGCATATGGTGTCGATCCCTTTGTGCTCAGTTGTTTCTTGACTGTAGATCGCCTCCCAAGGCTAACCTACATTCACCAAAAGACAAACAAGAAACTATGAACATGCATTATATATATGGATTAGTGGGTTAGATGTCATAACAAAATGTAAATAAATCGTAAAGATTGAACACATCATTTGGTGGGACGGAAAAGGTACTTCTTTATATTAATCTCACAAAGTCACTTATAATATGAGACCGACAACTGCCCCTCGAACTCGGTCCTGGGATCCTCTTCACCAAGATCCAACTTCTTCCACGTATCTTTATCCTCTTCAGTTCTCTCTAGGGAAATGGCATATGCTTGCAATGGAGGAAAAAGGGCTGGAATAAGGAATTCTAGCTCAAACTCACAATGTGGCTGCAAATTCTTGGGGCAAGGGGGAATACTGAAATGGGAAGATTTTCTTTGCTCTCAATATTCTCCTTAGAATGGGACCCCAACACCTTTTTTTATATGCCAAAAAGATATTTATTTGGTTGGGTGACCGACTATGGACAGTCAATTGGTTAGGAAACTACCCAAAAGCCTGTATCCCCTTGCAAGTTTTTATTTTTTGCAATTTTTGTGAGCATAAGTGGGTTGCAATGGTGCATATGGAATACATATGTGAGATGTAGAGGTGAAGAAATCATGTGTACATGGGAAGTAGTGGTGCAGGGTGCATATATCTTCAAAAATATGGTTTTTAAGAAGAGTTTTTTAGTGATGGCTTAGAAAAAATAGCAAGTAAGATGCTCTGATGCTAGGTATGCATGTATGGTGCAATTTAGGGTTATAACAAGGATGACAGAGCATAGCAGAGTAGGTATGAGATTTGATTTCATGAATCTAAAAAGTAATATTATTTTCATGAGTGGATTAATGAATATTTGTGTGCAGGTTAAAGATAATGAGTAATAGAGGAAAAACAACAAGTCATGACAGGTTTCATTATTTTGGGCATTGTTAAGATCTAGGTCAGTGTCTAAATCTATATCTATCTCTATGTCGTGGTCTAGGTCATGGTCTACGTCAAGCTCTATTTCATCATCTAAATATTAGCTTTATCTCTATGTCATGGTCTAGGTCTATGTCATGATATACATCATGGTCATCATATAGGTTTAGGTCATGCTCCAGTTATTTCCATGTCTAGGTTTAGGTCTAGTTCTTGACATTTCCAGGTCNGGTAGAGAGTGAGAGAGTGAGAGCATGGGGGTCTATTTCATGGTCTATGTCAATCTCTAGTTCATCATCTAACTCTATATCTAGATCTATGTCATGGTCTAGGTCATGGTCTACGTCAAGATCCAAATCATCATCTAAATCTAGCTCTAGATCTATGTCGTGGTATAGTTTATGGTCTAGGTCTACATCATGGTCATTGCATAGGTGTAGGTCATTCTCCAGGTCTTGCCATGTCTAGGTATTGATATGTCTAGGTTAAGGTATAGGTCTTGAAATTTCTAGGTCATTGCCATTTCTTTTCTTGTGATGTAGGGAGGGGGTTTGTAGAGAGAGGAAGAAAGAGAGTGTGAGAGGGGGAGAGTGGAAGAAAAGGAGATTGAGGGAAAGGGATACAGAGAGGGGGTAGAGAGTGAGAGAGTGAGAGGAAGGGGGGGAAAAGAGGGAAGGGGGGTTATATATATGAAAAGAGAGCAAGATGGGGAGAGTTGGGGAGAGAGGGGGATATAGGGAGTGAGAGAGTGGCGGTTAGATGCAAAAGGTAAATATAGAATGGGATAGATATGAATTGTTTGAGAGTGTGATAGGGTGGGAGAGGAATACCAAGAGGGGGGGTTGGAGAGACAGAGTGAGAGTGAGACAAACAAAAAGGAGAGAGAGAAAGAGGTGGTAGATATAGGAGACAAAGAGGGCAGATATAGTGGGAGGGAGGGACAAAGGGGAAGAGAAATGAGAGAGACAAAGAGAGGGAAAAGGAGAATTGGAGAGGGGGAGGGGAGGGAAAGGGAGGGAGGAGGGGGAGAAATAGATGGAGAGAGAGATAGAGAGAGATTTGAAGAGGTTGGATATATAGAGGGATTCAAACATTGATTGTGAATAAGGAATATTGAATCAACTATAACATTATGCTTATATTAAAAAAAAAGCAGAATCAACGTACCATAATTATCATTAAATCATGTTAGATCATTATTAAACCGTAGTTGAATGGTCATATCCATAAAATGTTATTATAAAAAACAAGGCATAGGCATAGTACACTTAAGTCTTGGGTGTGCATGGGGTTAATGGTAGAGTATAGTTTATGTGTAGGCTTAGATGGAGCAAGGGGCATCTAGATAATGGTCTAGGTCTAGTTCATGGTCCATGTTGGTTCTAAGGTCCGCACCTGACTTGTAAAGGGAAAATCTAGGCCACCTCAAGTTTGTAATGATTTTTTTTTACAAGTAGGTTTTGTTGGTAAGATTAAGGATAGGTTTTCAAAAAATGATACTCTAGTTGGACAGGCCACACAATATAAAATTAGGTTCTCCTTTGCTAATGTTATGGGTGTTAAATTAAAATTGAGGGTATGAAAAGACACACAAAGACAACAACCACAAGCAATTCAATGAATCACTTGTTGCATGGAAACTAAGACTTAAGATAATATCTCAAGACCTAGACAAATATCTAGATGAAAATCATTCAACATGTTGAAAAATAGTGGATTTTTCACTAAAAAATAGTTGTATAACAGGTTGCATAACTAGCAAAAGAAAAACTAAAACAATATTTGAACGAATAAGGAAATGTACATCGCACACATCACAAGATCTGCATTCAAGATAATAATCAACACATAAGGATTTGAGTAAGAAACACAACTGTCATCAACATATATTGACTAGGTAGAAAACTTTATAGTTAACTAAGAAGGTTCGATTCCTCAGTTGCTTTTACTTTCCTTCCAAAAACTCCCAAACCCAAAAACATATAAAAAAATGCATATTTAACAGAGTTGCAAAGGTTCTGGTCCATTTGGGACTGAGACCTAACTCTGGATAACTAATTGTAGAATAAATCATTAACTTAACTAAAATATTGCATGGAGTACAATATTGTGCGCTTCACACTGGACTTAATAAAAAAGAGTGGTTCTTATCACACACAGAAGACCACTTATTAATTCAACCTAAATAATTTTGGAACTGAACAACTAGAACTGCTACTATCTCTAAGACTGAACTGATGCATGCGCTGGATGAACTGTAATTGGCAGAAAAAACAGGAGTGACAGAACAGGGTTCTGTGTTGAGTAATGGCATGCCTGAGGCCTCTAGAGGATAAATAGTTGTCTGTGAAGATCCTTTCATCATATTATAAAGGAAGAGGTAGCCTTCTGAAGTGTTCTGGAACCAACGATCCTCAACCTGGGATGATCTCCATGCTCTTTGTCTATAACAGAGATTTCAATGGTTAAGCGCATTCCATTTTGACTTGTTAGTTTCCATCTATGCCTGTACAACTTCACTATTGTCAGCCAATCAGTCATTGGGGAATATGTGACTGGTTGCATGCAGGAGGACATGGAGGAAATTGACCAATAGGGGATGGCATGAGCAGATTTGTATTATGTGGAGGTGAGTGGAGGTGACGTGGTGGCTTGACGTCATATAAGCACGTGATTTCTAGAGTTGCCGAGGGTGGTTTGGGTCCACATTGCCCTCGGGCCCAAAATATGCTCTAATCTTCCACGTAGCTCCCCCATGATACCATGGTTTAGATTTCATCTTGCTCAAGAATTTTAATTCCAGAGCATGTTGCGGTGCCAAAATGAACTGTGGTCATTGATATGGTCATGATCTGTGAACTAGGCAGAAGGTCGATAGGTGGGGTGTGGTGAGAGGAGGATTAGATGTAGAGAGGAGGACGGTATTGGACTTTGGAAGACAGGTGCACTATAATGAGAGGTGAGAGAGATACACGTGAGGTGATGAGAGTGTGAGTGGAGGACAAGTGTCGGGTGGTGAGAGGAGTGAAAGTAGTGAGTGGAGGTGATATTAAGAGGAAATCTGGGATGATTTTGGAGGGCAGGGTAGGAAGTAAGTAGTTTGGAGAGTGGGGGGTCTAAACTCCCCAGGAGATGCCATGTTAGTTAGGGACCGCAGCGGGGAAACCATTTTTCTGGACCCCCCCCCCCCCAACTGTTAAAGGTAGAAAGATCAGGGGGGTCCAAAATCATTTGGGTACCGTTGATCTAGAGGATGGGGTTGTCGTTGATATGGATTAGCACAAGAGTTAGGCACTCCACGAAAAAAATCCTTTTCTCCACATTATGGAACCCTGAATGCCACGACAACCATCGATCTCGCATTAACACGGGATCTTCACCTTCGATCATGTCAACTTGTTGTTTGCATGTATTTTGAGTCTAACATGGTATGCTATTATTGGCTTCTAGATTCTGTGGAATCTTACTGAGCTTTCAATAGATTTGGCGAACATGGATATCTCTTGTGCACACACAAAATACTTGGTGGACCTGCTCTATGCCTTGTTAAAGGAAAATATGATGATGATTATTCCAAATTAAAACCAGAACATGTGACCTCTTTAAAGGAAACAAAACGATGGTGTAAATATGAAAAAACACACAGGGGTCATGAAAAATAAAAAATGGGGAATAGGCTAAGAAAGAAACAATCAAGCTCGACATTGATGGATGGATAAGGTGAGAGATAAAAGAGGGTAGGGGTGCAGACCTAGGTAACAACATTGGCTCCAACTAGGGATAGATCGTCCCTGTGAGGTGTTGAGAACTCTAGATTGGTGCTTTAGGATTAAACATCTGCTCTCACCTTCCATTACTTACCACTGTTTAGTCTGCCAGCCCTGTGTTATCTGCTACTGTGCCTCAGTCATGCATTTTATTGAATTAAAAACTGAAACTACACCCTAGTTCCTTTGTTGGGATATGGAGTCTTTAGTCACACACAATTAACTAACCAAAATCAACAATAAAAAGGAAGCATCTATGGTACAAGAGGGACCTTCCCTCATCCTTAAACAAAGTAGTGTTTCAGGAAGCACCCATTTACTGGACCTCCAAATATCTCTGCATCATCTAGATTGTGTAATATAAACATATTATTGTACAGAACTTCAGCCACCTTAAAAGGGCCAAACAAGAGGTTTTCAAATTTTCCATGCTTGGACTTGTCATCCCTTCTGACATCCCACCTTAATACCATGTCACCTTTTTGAAATATCTCCTTCTTGGTTTTCTTGTCAAATATTAACTTGATCTTGTTCTGATATGCTTTTATCCTCTACTCCAATGCTTTTCTTCTTTGTTGAACTTATATAACCTAGAAGATTCTCCTTTGGATGTCATTTGGCTCCTCAATCTCCTCCTGCAATAATTTTAGGACTGGTATACCAAGATGAGTGAGAACAACAACGTCTATTCCATAAACAACCTGAAATGGTGAGGTTCCCAAAGACTTCTTGGTACTGATTATGTCAGCCCATAAAGCATACTTGAGTTTAGAGTCTTGGGATTTCTTGTTTTCAGTCAACAAATTTTTAATGATCTTGATGAGAGTCTTATTTGATGATTCTTCCAGACCATTTCCCTAAGGATAATAGGGCATGGAATGTGTCAAGGAAATGTTTTGACTGCGACATAAGTCAATCATGGCTTTGGACTTGAATGATTGGGATTTTTTTGTTACAATCTTGTTGGGGAAACCAAATCTGGCAAAGATATTAGTTTCCATAAAATTGATGATCACTTTGTCAGTGGCATTCCTGGTGGGAACAACCTCAATCCACTTGGTGAATTAATCGGTGGCAGTGATGATCCACTTGTGCTATCTAATGGAGGGTGTACCTATCTCTCCTATGAAGTATAACCCCCATTTCTGAAATGGACTACTTGCAGTGATAGGTTTTAGGGGTAGTGATAGTAAATTTTGTTTTCCTACAAATATTTGACACTCATTGCAAGCCCTGACAGTATCAAATACATCAGAAAAAAGGGTGGGCCAATATTACAATTCCCTTAGTATATTGAGAGTTTTGGCCTTCGAATGTTGGTGCCCTCCACATACTCCTTTGTGCATTTCTGCTGTGACTTGTTTGGCTTCATTTTCATCAAGGCATTTTAACAGGATGCCAGTAGGATCCCTCCAATACAATCTCTAGTTGAAATGTAGAATTTGATAGCTTTCAATTTGAGAGACCTAGCCTTTTTCTTTTTCCCATCTGGTGGACATTCTAAATGCTATAGAAAATAGATGATGTTTTTATACCAAGGTGAAGAGGAGTAGTTTTCAAATACCTGTAAGCTATCTTGTCTAGGTTGTCTGATGGGTGAATCTGATTGGGTAAAGATTTGATGCAATTATATCACCTTACAATTTGATTATATTAGAAATTTGGCTAGTCCTTTCCCCTTGATCATCTTGGTGGGATTTATGTGTAGGTCATACTCCAACAGTTTGACAATCCATTTTCCTCTTTTTCCCTCACTGTCTGGCTGAACTAGAATCTCTTTGACACTACTTCTAGGAACAAAGGTTGTTATTCTAGACTGTAGCACATAAACCCTGAAGGCTTTGAGTTCTTTGACTAGTGCATAAGCCTACTTCTATAATATATCATACTTCATCTCAACATCTTGGAGGGATCTGTTGAAAAAGGTTATTGTTTGCTCATGCCCTTCTTTGTTTTTCTGCAACAGTACAACAACGACGGTTTCCTCTGAAGAAAAGGAGAAGATGAAGAAATCTTTGGTATAGTCAGAGCCGGGAAATACAAGGGATTCAAATAAATCTTGATTGATTGTTTGGAAAGATGATTTTTCCTCCAAGGACCATTTTATCACAACAAAGTTCTTCAACATGTTAGTACTATGATTCAGAATTTCAACAAAATTTGGCACAAAACGTCTGAGGAAGCTTATCTTACCAATAAAAGACTGGACAACCTTTTTATTTCTGGGGATCTCAATCTCTTGAATGGCACAAACCCTCCTTGGATCAATTTTTATACCTCCTACTGATACGATGTGGCCCAGGATCTTTCCTTCTGGCATGGCAAAGTGAGACTTCCTAGGATTCAGGGATATTCCATACCTCCTACATTTCTTGAAAACCTGCTCCAAATGATGCAAATGTTCCTCATCAGTCTGGGAGAAAATGGTTATGTCATCCAAGTAAATGACCATAAATCTATCTTTTTCCCCCACAAAAGCTATGTCCATGGCCCTTTGAAAATTTTCCCCTGCATTCATCATCCCAAAGGGCTTCTTGTCATACATGAATGTTTCCCATGGGGTGGTGAATGATGTTTTTTCTTTATCCTCTTCACAAACTGTTATCTGGTTATAAGCATAGTATCCATAAAAAAAGGAAATTATGTGTGCACCTACCACCCTATGTAAATTATGATCCATCTTGGGGAGGGGGTAATTGTCCTTCAGAGAACACTTGTTGAGATTTCTGAAATCAACACACAAGTGTATCTCCCCATTTTTATTCATTACAGGTAATAAGTTGGCCACCCAATTTGAGTACCTCAATGGTACAATAATCTTGGCATCCAACATTCTTTTCATCTCTTTCTCAATCATGGACATTAACATGGGATTAAATTGCTGAATATTCTGTCTGAATGGCTTGGAGCCATCCTTTAGAGGGATCTTGTGTTGGATGATGTTAGTGTCAAATGTCTTCAGATCTTCATAGGACCATGCAAAAATATCAACAATTTTTTTTATGAGACTGACATAACTGTCCTTTTGTTCTGTAGCTATTGCTTTGGAGAGCTTGATGATCTTGGGATTCTCAGTGGTCCTAATATTTCAATATGTTATCTCTTCTTCTTGATTCTTCATGGAAGCTCCTTTGTAAACATCATTACTGTCAAACAAACTTTCCAATGGCACTAGTCCTCTTGGAATGTGATTGGTTTTCATCTCCACAATATCATGAACAACTACTGTCTTGAAATCTTCAGTAGATGAGATGTTTGTTGAACTTCTAATTCCTCATTTTCACCTTCTTGACTTTTTTGATCAATTGAGATATTGGAGAATTCATCAATGGTGTGTAGAAATCTCTGCAACTCTAGATCATCATTGAAGAGTTGCCAGTGATTTATGTTGTCTAGTATGGTTGTTTTATGCTGGATCTCCACCTGATATTTAATATTTGGGCCAATGTGAGGCCTAAAAGTGTTGGAAGCTAAGGCCAGAGAATCTTCCTTCTGATTTTGATCTCTAGGAATGAAGGAAATTTTAAACTCTAGAAATAAATTATCGATCAGATCCCATACCTTGTTTCTGTATTTCTTGAGCCTCAATTTCTTAGCTTGATAGATGTTAGTCACTTGGTTGACGATCAACTTAGAATCACCAAAAACTGCTAGACAGTCAATGGCCATGTCTTTGGCAGCCCTCAATCCCAATATCATAGCTTCATATTCATCTATATTATTAGTAGTTTCATATTCTAGCTTATAAGAGAGTGTGATTACCTCTTCTGAAGGGGACATGAGGGGTATACCTGCACCAGATCCTTCCTTTGATGAAGAGCCATCGAAATACATCTTCCATACTTTATTTTTCCGACCTGTCAGTGGCTGATTCTTGCATTGGCTTACTGATATTTCAGTTTCATCATCATTTAAATGAAAGAAAGATGAGACAATCTCATCCCCAATAGCATAAATTGGGTGATTTATTGGGTTTTGATGGTCACTGAAAATGTAGGCCAACTTTACCTCTCTATATAGCCTCCTATGTTCTCCTCCAAACATAGGGATGGTGGCATAAGTGAGTTTGATTTACAATGATCCCCCAACCTTATTATCCCAAGTTTTGGATAAGAGCATACCAAATTTTGGGGGAATTTCAGCCACTACAATGTCCATCACTACACTCTTCATGGGTAATTGTGCCAAATAAACTACCATATCCTTTACCAGTGTGAGACATTTTACTTTATTAGAATCAAAGGAGTACAGGTCCTGGTAAGGTTTGGTGATCTTCAACCCTACCTCTTCCATAAAAACTTTGGGCATGACATTGTGAGAGGCTCCTTATTCCATAAGACAATTGTGCAGGATATTATCATGGAAATTCAAAGATATATAGAATGGAGGAGAAGCATCAATGCCATCCTCAATGTGCAGACCCACAGTAATGGTTGGGTTTTCATCCTGCAAACTTATTACATCATAAGATACACTACGATAAGTTGGTTGCATAACTTTCATGATAGACTTTTTGAAAGGTTCATTCTTCATCAATTCTTCCAAAGGCACCGAGATCTTGATCTTTCTCAACTCAAGTTCTAGGCTAAATAGGTTGGTGTCCTATCAGCTTCCTTTATTTCAAGGACGGTATGTTTAGATGAGGGAGGTGACTAAGCTTTAAATGGCATACCTTTACTTAGATTCGGCTTGGGAGGAACCTCATCTTGTTTGTTTGATCAGAGGTAGTGGCCTTGGGATCCCCTGCTCTCATCCTCAAATTATATTTCTTCTTGGGTTGGCCTTGAATAACTCCCTCTTCCCCTATCTAATTATCAAATTGATTTGACAGTTGTGCTACCTCATATTCTTGTTGTGTTAAATGGCTGGTATAATAATCTATTTCATTGAAAAGAACAAAAATATCATCCACATTATCACTATCTGCATTCATCTCCTCAATCTGATTGTTTTGGAAAGGAGGCACTACCCTTTTATCATCAACATTTATCCTTTCTCTCTACATTATTTGAGGGGCATCATTAGGCCTTTTGAACTGATTTTGATTTCTATTACTAGCCCCTTGAAAAGCTATGTTTGGTTGTTTATATTTCCACTTCAGATTAACTATTTAAGAAGTCGTATCCTTCAAAGTTTTGGTCATTTCATCAAGTTTTGGATCATATGTGGCTGAGTTATAGGAGGCAAGGGAATCCTCTCTCTATTTCTTCTTATCTTTATCAGATCTGGTCTTTAATATGTTTGAGGCCAAAATATTAGATTCAACCTCAATGGTTTCTTCCTACATGGACAACAATGTGGTGGATATTATTTCTCTCAGTAGGAGGGAAAAATCAGCATCAGAAGCATTAGAATAAGTGATCTTGGCAGAGGCTTTAGTTGGTTTGATCTCATATGGGATTCTACCATACATCTTATTGAATCTCTTGGAGAAATCTGAGATAGATTCACCATTATTTCTCTTTAGGGCCCCAAACTCAATGATGTAGTAGAGGTAATCCCTCCTATATCCCCATTTCTTTATGAAAGTTTCATCCAATGCCTCAATATCTACAATGGAGGCTGGAGGAATACCCCTGAACCGCTTTCTTACTTCCCCATCTAGACTATGTACAAACAATCTCATCCATACATCTGCATAATCAATGTTAAAATTATCTGCAAAGATGTAAAAGGATAGCAGATGTTCTTCAATAGTAACCTCACCTTTCCCATTATATCTTGGTAAATATCTCATGTAATTTGTGGCTGGCAGTGCATGTAATCCTACAGGGAGCACTAGGGGTGCATATTTGATAGCAATTATGACATCCATCTTTTTAACATCCATGGTTTGAATAATAGGAATCTGAAGATTTATGGGAGAAACAGGGGTGGATGCAGGACTGGATGATAAGGTAGAATCATGAGTTGGATATGTCTGTGCTTCTTTGGAATTATGATTCTCATGGCTAGCAAATTCAAACTGCTTGTGATTGTCATTAGATGTAGGTTCTTTGTGTTCATCTTTACACTTGAGGGAGGTATATCTCTGAGCTACTATGGATTTTCTTAGTTTCCTTTCTGGATCAGAGGCTACTTTTTTACTCACAAGGTCAGGACGAGCCTTCTTGGTTTTGCTATTTTCAAATTTAGATCTGTTGAATCCTTTTCTGGGTGCCAATATTTATTTCTTAAATTTAACTCAGTGGAGCTGCCAGGTGAAATATGGTAGTCTGTCTGTGTCTGATATTTTTTCACCATCAAAGGTCAGAGCTAATCAATGTCATTCTCCCAGGGAAAAATATTTCGTTACTCTGTTCCCCGGCAGTGGCACCAGAAGATGTTGGTCCTAAGGTATGCACCTGAGTGCTAAAGGGAAAATCTAGGGCACCTCAAGTTTGTAATGATTGGTTTTTGACAAGTAGGTTTTGTTGGTAAGCTTAAGGATAGGTTTTCAAAAGATGGTACTTTGGTTGGACAGGCCATACAGTATAAAAGTAAGTTCTCCTTTGCTAATGGTATGGGTGTTAAATGACAATTGAGGGTATGAAAAGACACACACAGAAAACAAAAGAAAGCAATGAAATGAACCACATGTTTCACAGAAAATAAGACTTAAGATAATATCTCAAGACCTAGACAAATATATATATGCAAATCATTCAACAGGTTGCAAAATAGTGGATTTTTCTCTGAACAATAGATTTATAATTGGTTGCATAACCATAAAAAGATAAACTAAAACAATAGATGAAAGAATAAGGAAATGTAAATCACACACAACAAAAAATATGCATTCAAGATAAGAATCAACACATAAATATTTGAGTAAGAAACACAACTGTCATCAACATATATTCACTATGTAGAAAAATTTATAGGTAACTAAGCAGGTCTGATTCCTCTGTTGCTTCTACTTTCCTTATGAAAACTCCCAACCCTTAAAACATACAAAAAATTCATATTTAACAAATTTGCAAAGGTTCTCATTCATCTGGGACTGAGACCTAACTATGGATAACTAATTGTAGAACAAATCATTAACTTAACTAAAAAACTGCATGGAGTACAACAATGTGCGCTTCACACTGGACTTAATAAAAAAGAGTGGTTCTTATCACACAGAGAAGACCACTTATTAATTCAACCTAAAGAATTTTGGAATTGAACAACTGGAACTGCTACTATCTCTAAGACTGAACTGATGCATGCGCTGGATGAACTGTAATTGGCAGAAAAAATAGGAGTGATAGAACAGGGATCTGTGTTGAGTAATGGCATGTCTGAGGCCTCTGGAGGATAAATGGTTGTCTATGAAGATTCTTTCATTATATTCTAAAGGAAGAGGTAGCCTTTTGAAGTGTTCTAAAACCAAAGATCTTTGACCTGGGACGATATCCATGCTCTCTGTTTGTAACAGAGGTTTTGACGGCTAAGCGAATTCCATTTTGACATGTCAGCTACCATCTATGCCTGTACAATTTCACTGTTGTCGGCCAATAAGTCATTGGGGAAGACGTGACTAGTTGCAAGCAGGAGGACATGGAGTAAATTGACCAATAGGGAATGACATGAGCAGATTTGTATTACGTGGAGGTGAGTGGAGGTGATGTTGTGGCTTGATGTCATATAAGCACGTGATTTCAGGATTTCTCAAGGGTGGTTTGGGTCCACACCTCTTTTTTGCCCTAAATACCCTCTAAGATACCACATAGCTCCCCCATGATACCATCGTTTAGATTTCGGCCCGCACAAGGATTTTAACACCCGAGCATGTTGCGGTGCCAAAATGAACCGTGGTCATTGATATGGTCGTGATCTACGATATGGGCAGAAGGTTGATAGGTGGCATATGGTGAGAGGAGGATTAGATACAGAGAGGAAGATGGTATCGGGTTTTGGAAGATAGGTGCACTGTAATGAGAGGTGAGAGAGATACATGGGAGGTGACGAGAGCATGAGTGGAGGATTAGTGTCGGGTGGTGAGAGG
>JASDQU010256825.1:2816-15914 GCA_032191745.1 Picea mariana
ATGGACAGCTTGAGGGATGATCTAGGATTGAGAGAACAAGGGGAAGAAATTCCACAACAGGAAATCGACGTCTCGACAATCGATTACCAAGTAAGTACTGAGCCTACCCTTGATTCATCAATTTTGGCCAGTAATTTACCCCTCGATGAGAAAGAACCAGAGGTTGAGCCTTCGGTACATACATAAGAGGTTTAGGAACCCAGTCTTAAACATATATACACCATCGAGAGACTGGGAAACAATCTTACTTGGGGAGAGAAAAAAATCCCCGAACCTGTGGATGAGGTCGCCGATATACAAGCAATCACCAATGAACAAAAGAGGAAAGCCATCATGAAGAGAACCACCAAGAAAAGGAGGCTTACTTTAGACAATTCTATCCTCATCACCATAGAGGAGAAATTGATCAGAGCATGACAGGATGTCTGATCTTATCGGTGCAGGAATGGAAATCACAGATGCCACCATGGATAGAGCAAGGAAAGATGAATATGAGCTGGCCGTTGCACTAAAGGAGTTGGAGCATCTGCTTCATTTGGAGAAATACTATAAGAACTCCACATAGGCCACAGTATTTTTGAGAAGCGAATTCCAAAATGCCTACAACAAATTCATGAGTGAGTGACACCTTTACACTATAGGGATAGCTAATTTCCAAGAAGACACCCTTATGGCGCTAGCAACATGAAAAGACATAGAAATATGGTATGAGAAGGCCCACCAAGTGGTTGAAAGAATTGATTACATCAACGTTGTTCAAAAGGCATGAGACACCTAAGAGAATGACATTCGGGTGCTAAGAGACAACAGCATTGGCCTTATAAGGAAGTCAATCAAAAAATGGGTGAAGATGGCCAAAGAAACTCAGTGGGAGATCCAAGAGAAATGGGTCAATTGTGAAAGGAGATAGACCAAGATCAATCGAGCGATCAGAGACATCGGTCTCCCATAATTTGGCGCACCTGAGGACTTTGTCGACTTGCTTGACATAGTCAAACTACATGCATAACAAGAATCATTATGGACTATAGAGATAGAAAATGTGACAAACATGGTGCCAGGTCAAGTACAACATTTCATGGATCACTCGATCAAGGCTCGAATAATGTTACAATAGTTAAGTGTTAAAGTAGTCAAGTATCGGGCATGAACAATGGAGATAAAAGAGATCCTTTCGGCCTCGATGGACCAACATAGATTCCCGTATGCCAACACATGTGAGGAACTCTTCGTCAAATGGTCAGAATATGAGAAGAGTCATCCACTCAAGTGAAACCATTTGATGACTCTTAGAAGACTGAGAGATGAAAGCGCCATGTGGTGATGTTTTGTTTTACTTAGCTTGCACTTTTGATAATTATTTTTAGTTAATAATTTGTTATAAATAAGAGGATTGATCTGTTAGAAGAGGTCGATGGTTTTGGAAAAGACCCTTATTTTTGGAATTTTAAAGAACTATTTTGGAACTACCTTAATTGAGAAGTCTTTTTTAGGACTAGAGACAATTTTCTATTTTACATCAAAGGCATGTGTGATTGGATCATAAGGAGGAATTACTTCTGACATTATATCATGAATGGATGTTGTAATGAGTAAGAGTTTTTGAATCTATTGATAAGTTAGATAATTCAATATTTTTATAGTTCTTGTCTCTAATGATGGAAATCAAATCGTTGTGTTAATGTGTGATTAATGGTTAAATCTAAGGAAACTATTTTTATTGTCATCATTTTATTGCATGTATGTTTTCTTTCGATAATTGTGTGTTGGTCAATAATTAAAATACCAGCAAGTTAATGTATTAGTACTAGGCTTGTCACATGTATAAAAATATTTCTCTGCATGCTAGAGCACGAGGGTTATCCCAAGCTCATCCTTCTTCAATAGTTAAGATTCCCCCCTTTACCCAACTGGTTTATACCAGCGCATATCCTTTAGGAGACCCACCTAATAAAATAAAATACAAAAGAGAATGTTTAAACTGAAGGAGGAATTCTCATATGAATATATCCTATCAATCACTACGTAAATCCCATCATTTATTTGGCCGGATCGACAGATTTGGAGAACCATTTCACTATAAAACACTACAGAGTCTAATTGGGCCTTAGTGGCATGATTGATTCTTGTTGTTGAGTTAAAGGGATTTTCGACCCCTCAATAGAATTGGCACTAGAAGGAGGGCATGATGAATGAATGGTTGGCAATATTTATGATATAATATTTCACGCAGCCTGTAGATTCAAAACAACCCACATGCATGGCTAGTCATTCTCAAGACAACCCACACACATTGAGTACTCTTTAAATGAGTAAATCACCCTAGAAAGAGGAAGAAAAATTATTCCATGAAATACCTTACGCTATTCCCCATGAGGAGTTGAACCAGTTCAGAAGAATCACGAGAGCTTATGACCGAAAAGTTGAAGCACTACCCTTAGCTCCATTACTTCCTCATAGAAAAAAAGTAAGCAGACCAGTGGTCGACACCCCCAAATAGGTTTTTGTTCACATAGTAGAAGACCTGATATATTTCTCCCTCATAGAAATCAAACATCCCCTTAATATAATCCTCGAAACACCAGTTGGTAACTACTCCGAGCTCGACAATTTTTCTGACGAGGAAGGGTTTAATGCGGAATGCTCAGTATCATATTTGGATGACATGGAGGATAACAATGATCATAATGAAGAAAGGGGAAACCCACCTCAGAATAATCAACCTTGGTTGGCCAGAGATTCTCTGACCATCCCCAGATGAGTACATAACCTTCCCTGACATCCCAAAAAGTTACTCCCTAAATTTGATCCTAAAACCTCAAGATTTCCTGAATACCATATCAAAAAATTCATACTAGCTATTATACTGATGAATGTCCAACATGAAGATGTAGTATGTAGGATTTTCCCCTATACCTTTGAGAATTCAGCCTCCATGTGGTATTTTAACTTTCCTTTAGGGTCCATAACTAGTTGGACGAAGTTTCAAAAGGAGTTTTTAGATAAATTTGCAGAAAAAACCACTACAAGAGCTTTGATGGTTGAGTTGTTCGTCACCACCATGAGTTCAAAATAGAAGTTTAAAGACTTCAATCAACAATTCACCACTATCCTAAACAAGTTTTAACCCAAAGATAAACCCACTTAGGAGTTGCAAATCAAAGTATATGCTAATGCTCTCCCTGCTTCTATTTCCATGTTTGTGAAGAGGGTTGCCAAAACAACCTTAGCTGAGAATTTTGAGGAAGCCAAAACTATAGAATTCAAAATGAATGAATGTAAAGAAGTCCATGCCTCATTAGTTAAGAAGGAGGTTCAACCTCCACCTAGGAGAGGACTCTTGTTGACCAGACCCCCAGGGAAACAAATAGAACAAGGTCCCGGAAAGGGAAGTGGAGACATAGAAGACCTACAACGAATGATAAAGAAGTTGTCAAACAAAATCATAGACATGAAAAGAAGTGCAGGGGAAGGAAACCAATGATAGAGGCCCTATAAATCCTTTTTTTTAAAGAAATTAACAGTTCAAAGAAATTGAACCTACCCCAGCCAACTTAAACATCGATCTGGGAAATGTAGCATTTGACTCTTTCTGTACCTATCACCAAGAGAAACATTCTGAAAGAGACTTCCCAAAATGGGTGCATGCCATGAATTTGATGGCCAACTGGTTTCTAGATGAGGTTTCCCTTACTGAACAATCAAGCGGCTCAACTATGAATATTATTGATCAGGAAGAAGTTGATCCACCGGAAGAAACAACCATGCGGATATGGGACCGTGACCTACCAATTCCTTTCAATGATCTTGTTGAGGTTCAAGAACCACCCACAGAGGTCTTGGTTGTGAAAACATGAAGTAGGCTTCACCTGGTCTCAAACAACCTTACCATGGCCCACACTTCGAGAGGAAAACAAACATCCAATCACCTGAAAGAATATTTTGTCTCCCAAAGAAATCCCATAAACATCCATACCCAAGAATCGCCTAAGCTAGACTACAACATAGTAGAAGATTTGAAAAAATTGAAGACTAATATATCGGTCATGGACATGTGTAGAATCCCCCAACAAAAGGACTTTATGTTACAAGATTTGAAGTCAGTAGAAACTCCTATAACAAGCACTGACCAAGGAGAAAATATAGCCCTCACAAATCTAAGAAGTAAGCCAACTGTGAATTCTTGCTCTGAAGATAAAAAGGGAAAGCCTTTTGTCCCACCGTTCTTGTTGACATTTGAAGTCTTCAACATAAACCTCCATAATTGTTTGGTTGACTCAGGGGCATCCTCTAATGTTATGTCATTATCTATATGCAAGAAATTGAACGCAACCCCTCTCAAAAGTGATAAACACGTGATACAACTAGAAAAATCCTAGGTGAAGGTTATGGGAGAGCTCAAAGATGTCATGATCAGGATGGCGACACACTTGAAATTTGTTCAATTGATTGACATCATTGTAGTAGATATGCCGGAATCTTATGTGTTTCTACTTAGTCGAGATTGGTCTGAGAAGTTAAATGAACACTTTAGTACATACTAGGCTCACCTTTGGTTTCCATTAAAGGGACACACAAATGTGATCAGGATCAATAGGGAAAGATATCTAAAACATACTGTCACCAACCTAGAAACCCTCAATGAACCCTCTTCGACATATTTCCCCGTGCTAGGAAATTATTCCTGCGAATCTCATTTCAGAAATTTCTCCCCCATCTCATTTGATGTCCCTCTCACTCAAAAATCCTAAATGACTTTTCAAGAAATTTTTTTGACGGTGGCAGAAGAAATTTTCTTCTGTCAAGAACCTCTGTTAAAAATCACAGAGTAGATAGGAGGAAAGGAGGAAAGTGGTAGGCAAAAAAAAAATGATGGTTTTCACTCACAAGTGTGGAACTTGAACATTGATGGGTCTGAGTCACAAGAGGGATTAGGAGTGGGCTATATCCTCATTTATCCCAAAGGTAAATGAAATTTACTATCCTGCATACTAGAATTTGAATGCACAAACAACACCGCCGAGTATGAAGCTCTAGTACAAGGACTAAAGAAAGCCATAGAATTAAACGTTGAAGAACTAAAGGTTTTTGGAGATTCTGAAATCATCATTAGACAAGTAAGGAACACTATACACTGCAACTCTCCCCACCCGAGGAATTGTCAACAAGAAATTCATAGACTAATAAAACATTTTGAAGCCTTCAACATTACAGCAATCCCAAGTGTTAGCACATATGTTTGTAAAAGGGGTGTTTTTTCCTTAGGGAATAACCCCTTGGTGAAAAATGTAGGAGAGGGTTTCTTCCGTGACCCACTTTTACCTTTTATCCTAAGTTTTGGACCCTTGACGCGTTATGACTATGGAGTAAGTTGATCTCAGTGGCTGAGATCTATGGTCCTTTTTGCATACCCCTGCCCCATCCCCCTTGACTTTCTACCTTTAACGGTGGGGGGGGGATCTGAATTAGTGGTTTTGCAGTAATGGTCCCCCCACTACATGTCACCCGCATGACAACTTGGACCCCCACCATGTTTTACCACTTACCACCTACCCCCCCCTCCAAGCTAGCCTCCTTACCACTTCCCGATACCACCTTCACTCCCGATGCCACCTGTCCTCCACTCACATCACTCTCACGCCTGTCCCTTACCCACTGTTGCATATCCCCTCTCACCTCCTGACATGTGTGTTCCACTTCCCCTCCATGTCACCTCCATCATGCTTTCATGTCCCCCCTGACCACTCACACCCCTCTGCCTCCACGTCTTCTCCTCGTGCCACATCACCCTAACTCTTTTACACCTTATCTCCCGCATGTTGGCACCCATGCTTTCCCAGTCACCATTCTACTACCGCATCCTTCCACATGGCATCCAAGCATGCAACATAGTCTTTCGGTCTGCACCAGTTGCCTCGACTGTCCCCCATCATCTTCCTCCACATCTGCCTGCCTGTTCTCTTTGCGAAGGCCCAACAAAGCATAGGTGGTAAAAAGAGCAAGGTGAAGATGGCATGTTTTCTAGGAACATCCTGATCCCAATGAAGATAGTTAATGAAGAAAAGGGGGGAGTGGTTGAAACATCGTCTCCCCCCATAAATGGAAGGATCAGAAGTTATGGTTAAGGAGATAGGACTGTTAGCGAGTCAAGTCCCTACTGAAACACATAGCATCTGTCAGAAGCTCACATCTAACTGGAAGCTGCCTGCATAGTCTACCAGAGAGAATGTAGACATCAAGCCTTGAATGCATTGACTTGATCGCACATCTGGCGGTTGTAGTCACTCCTGAGTATATGTTGGCATTTTTGATATTTTTTCACGGTCGATGGTTGAGCTAGGCTTCTGTATTGTAAAGTTTTGATGAAACTATGGTTCTATGGTTATGTAGTGATCCATATGGATATTGATGGCCACCCACCTTTTCCAACTGGCTCAAAACAGTTTTCTGACATTTTTGGCAATTTACTATTTTTAGCAGTTTTTACTTTCGGGGCCATTTTGAGGGCCTAAATGAAGGTTTTTCGGTATTGAGCTCCTTAATGATAGACAAAGGCATAATTGAGCCCCCAAAATTAATCTCCTCGGTGATACCTTTCCAACGGGCTATCACACACCTAAAACGGAGATCGTATGCAAAAGTTATGACCCCGAGAAGTTGATGTATTAGCTTACCCAAATGGGGCCCACATGACTTTTGGCGTTTCATCTCCTAGGGTTAGGTTTTTGGATGTCTATGGTTTTTGGAATTATTTATTATTGTAAAAAGGTCTTCAGAGCCTCATTATAACCTTCTTTTTACGAATGCATGCTGCCGTCACATCTCTTCTCAGAGATAAGCTGCCACCATTCCAATAAGCTTGTTTCCGCTGCATTTTACAGTTTTAGCTTATTTCGTTATTGAATAGAAAACTGGTTTTACTGTATCTCTATTATTTTGTGTTAAGAACCTATTAATAATCTGTATTCATTTCGTTCTACTCATAAAATCTAGATCAGCGGTATCAGAGCAGCCTGCTCCTTGTCGTCTTAATGCATGTCCCCAACGAGGTCGGAGTACAAAGAGTTGGGTCTCGAGCTTGTTTCTCTTGAGGACAAAAGCTCTCGCACACCCAAGCGACCTCCCATGGTAGGAGAAAAGAAAGATGATGGGACAAGAGATCCTTTCAAACTGTTGATTGAGGAAGCCCTCACACAACAGAGGAACGAGATGATGGATAGTTTCGCGCAAATCCTTCGGCGACTACCAACAGGCGATGCATCTTCTTCGAACGGAGGCACCGCCCCCTTCAAGGTACAAATAAACTTTGATATTCCTATATTTGAAGGTCAGATAGATGCAGATGCTGTAGACAAGTGGTTGAATCTACTAGAAGGGTATTTTTCTATTCATAAATTTTCGAATAGAGAAAAGGTTTCCTTTGTGCTCCTCAAAGCCGCTCCCCATGTCAAAGATTGGTGGGAAACTTTCTTTGAGCAAAAGGAAACAGAGGAAACCTCATTATTTTCAGTCACGACCACTTGGGAATCCTTCAGGGATGCTATTAAGGAACAATACTACCCTGTCGGAAGCTATGACGACCTATATACCAAATGGACCACACTGCGGGAAGAAAGAGACCAAGTAGTGCTAGATTTCACAAATATCTTCCATACCTTGCGCACCAAGTTGGGTATCAAAGATTCGGAGTGACATCTGGTGCTCAAGTATCGTGGTGCTCTACATAGATACATCCAGACCGAAATGGAATTTCTAGACATCTCATCCTTGGGTGCAGCCTACCGATATGCCGTCAAAATTGAGAAGAAGCTCAAACAAAAGACACGGCAATTTGGGCCTAGGAACCCCTCACAACAAAAGCCAAGAAAGGGTGGCCCTAACCCACCGAACAAAGGATAGAGCAAAGATGGATAGTATCAATACAACCAGTACAAGCCGCAAGCAAAGAAGGACATCGGGAAGACAAAGAAAGATACTGAGAAGTGGTGTGACTTCCATAAGAGCCCTTGGCATAACACTGTTGACTATCGCTCAAAGCAGTTGCTCATGGCAGAAGTGAAAGCCTCTGGATCAGATGCAGATTCTAAATCCGATACAGAACTAGAAAGGGGAAGATGGATCATTGATGCGGAACCCAGTTCCACCGTTGCTACCACCAAGATCCAGCCTGGTGAACCAGATGAGCCAGAAAAAGGAGAGCGCCTCTTCCATTCATAGATGTGGGTAAAAGTCACCCCGCTGCACTTCATTGTTGACAGCGGTAGCCAGAAGAACCTCATCTCAACAGAGGTTGTCAAGTGGCTGGCCCTGCCAACAACGCCGCACCCACAACCCTACACCATTGGATGGCTCCGCCAAGGAAGCGATCTCTGCGTCGGCCAATAGTGTCGACTGTCGTATGGCATCAAGCCCTTCAAAGATGAGGTATTGTGTGATGTTTCTCCTCTTGAAGTTTGTGATGTTCTTTTGGGCCAACCTTATTTATGGAAACGTCATGCTGTATATGAGTCTAGGCCTCGTAGTGTTATTATTACTTTGAACAGGAAATTGTACAGGATACCCGAGGCAGTCCCACCTAGTGCTATTTCCTTGATCTCTACTAAGCAATGTAGAAAGGTCATCTCTCAGACGGGGAAGTTTGTCTTCTTCGTGATTCTCTCTTAGAATAAGAGAAAGATCACAGCCACATCCAGGATCTTTGCGGTCGACCTCTCCACACAGCAGAAGTAAGTAGATAAGGTCGTGGAAGAATACTCAGATATCTTCTCCTCACCTACAGGGGTACCTTTGCACTACCAGGTCAAGCACCCCATCGATCTAACCCCCGGTGCACTGCTTCCCAATGGGCCAGTCTATCATCGCTCTTTGTTAGAGAATAAGGAGATCAAGAGACAGATCCAAGAACTTCTCCACAAGGGGCACATACACCTTATCTCATCACCTTGTGGGATCCCAATCATCCTGGTACAGAAGAAAGATGGAACATGGCGACTCTATATTGATTATCGGGCTCTGAATAAAATCACTATCAGAAACCGGTACCCGATTCCCTGAATCGATGACCTCCTTGATCAACTCATGGGGGCCAAATACTTCAGTAAGATTGATCTGAAATCTGGCTACCACCAGGTCCTGATAGAACAGACAGATGTATGGAAGACCGCCTTCAAGTCAAAGGAAGGACTTTTTGAATGGTTGGTCATGCCCTTTGGTTTGACAAATGCTCCAGCCACTTTCATGAGGATGATGGACAATATCCTGTGACCATTCACCAATACTTTTGTAGTGGTGTATCTGGATGACATTCTAATTTACAGCAAGACTTGGGACGAACACTTGCAGCATATTCAGCAGGTTCTGCACACCTTGCAGTAGCACAAGCTATACGCCAACCTAGAAAAATGCTCCTTCGGCATGGACAGGGTCCATTACCTGGGCTACATCATTGATCAGCATGGCGTACATGTGGATATAGCCAAGATCCAAGTCATCCGTGACTAGCCAGCCCCAACAACATTCACTGAGCTTTGGAGCTTCTTGGGACTTGCTAATTTCTACCGCAGGTTCGTGTTGGGTTTCTCCGATATTGCATGGGCCCTCAAACAAATAAATAGGGGTGGTGGTTGTTAGGACCACACTATGTACCTTTTTGCCTATACTTTTTGCCATTATTATACTCTTGATTATCCATATTTGAGCTCATACTATCACTTTAGCTGATCATTCCAAAGGTATACAATGTCCCTTCTCATTACTATATGTTTAATCTGTTTTGCATAATATTTTACATTACTTTTGGACTTAAACATTGATTAGACTGCAGATTAGCATTTGAGCCCCGTGGCTAAAACACAGAACTGTCACATAAGTCCAAGGTCGTTGTTTCTGAAACACAAGAGGCTATATAGTCTGAGGTCTCTGTTGCTGAAACATGAGAGACTATACAGTCCGAGATCTCTATTGCTGAAACATGAGAGGCTATACAGTTCGAGGCCGCTGTTGCTGAAACACAGAACTGTCACACAGTCCGAAGTCGCAATTGCTGAAACACAGAGCTATTACATAGCCTAGAGCTGCGGATGCTGAAACACAGAGGAGACCACCAGAACCAACGATGCTGAAACACAAGCCGTTACAATCAACGGTCAACAAGCACCAAAGTCAACACAGTCAAGAGCGCCATTCACGTGGCTGAAACAACCCGTGAATTGCGATGCTGAAACAACTCCTGTAATAGCATTTCTGTTAAATAAGAATAGTACATCTTGCTCTGGTTTAGAAAGAAGATCTGACTAAAGATAGGACTCCGATATCCATTGAAATATTTGATATTGTATCAAAGGGGGGTTCCCTCTTTAAATAAGGGGGAATTCTTCATTCGAGGAGCCAAGTTTTTATGTATTGAACGCTTCAGAGAGAGGGACGCACTTCATTTTTCTCAGACTGTAATATGATGTTTTGACAGATGAATAAAAGACTGCTTTGATTATTCGTCTCTAAGCTTTCCCGTTTCAGGGGAATCTTGTGAGAAGGGAGGGCCCACCTTCATCACAAGATTCGCCCATTAGTTTTAGAAGTGTGTTTGTTCAATTTCTATTTAATTAACTTCTGTTTGCTGAAACACTATCTTTAATGAATTCCTTCTTGCTGAAACACTATTGTCTTAGTTTATTGATTCTTTTCATTAGCAGTCTTGTGTGATTATGTTATGGTGCTAGCCA
Source organism: Picea mariana (assembly GCA_032191745.1). Classification (NCBI taxonomy): domain Eukaryota; kingdom Viridiplantae; phylum Streptophyta; class Pinopsida; order Pinales; family Pinaceae; genus Picea; species Picea mariana. The sequence continues at coordinate 13,538 of JASDQU010256825.1, forward strand.
GAGATTGGGTAAAGGGTTCCTGCTCAGCAAGGAAGGGATCAGAACGTCCAGTGCTCTGTAGATTTCGATTCCTTTTGCAGGTGTGCTAGCCAGAGATTTGGTTAAAGGTTCCTGCTCAGACAGGAAGGAATCAGAACACCTTGTCTTCTATAAATTTCATTTAATTTTGCAAGTGTGCTAGCCAGAGATTTGGTTAAAGGTTCCTGCTCAGACAGGAAGGAATCAGAACACCTTGTCTTCTGTAGATTTCATTTAATTCTGCAAGTGTGCTAGCCAGGGATTTGGTTAAAGGTTCCTGCTCAGACAGGAAGGAATCAGAATACCTTGTCTTCTATAGATTTCATTTAATTCTGCAAGTGTGCTAGCCAGGGATTTGGTTAAAGGTTCCTGCTCAGACAGGAAGGAATCAGAACACCTTGTCTTCTGTAGATTTTATTTAAATCCCACAAGTTTTCTAAAACAGAAATAGGGCCTAAGGCTCCTGCTTAGAAAGGAAGGAACTAGATAGCCTTGTTCTCTGTTAGATAGAGTTAAGATTTTTCTGCATTACTGTTTTCATGAAAGAGTGTTAATCAGAAACAAAGTACTGAAGTCTCTGTTTGAGAGTAAGGGCCCTATTCTCTGGTTATAGAGTAGCTGTTCTTTCCTGTTGCAAGTATTATTTGTAATGTAATCCAGGATTCTTAGATTAATCTTTAAAGATCTGCAATAGGGAAATTGCTTTCCTGTGATTTAATTCAGAACTTCAGTAAATTCAAGCAAGTGTGATTAGTATAGTTTCTTTTACTACAACTGTAAGTTGCTTTTGGAATTGAACATATATAGTGCGTGGTTATATTTGAAACAAAAGACTTCCTTGGGTTGATAATTAATGTATCACTTGGTTGTTTGAATCAATTAAGCAATTATAGTGACCAACATTTTGGCGCCGTTGCCGAGGAAGATAGCTATAGATTTCAAAAGCACTTATGATTTCTTTTCTTTAGATAAAAAGAATGCATGAAAACCCCCAAAGACACTAACCCTACAGGTGGCAAGGGAAAAGGAAAAGGAGGAAGAAAGACCTACATTGACGAAATCTTATCAAAGTCTGAATCTGCTGCTCAATGACCAAACTTTCAAAGACAGAATTCCCAGCCATCATTTCATGCAAATTTTGGAACAGGGAAAGAAGTTTGGAGCCCTGAGACAGTCCAGAAGCCAGTAGGAGACGTTGAGGATAGAGAAAGTGCAGCAGGAGACCAGACAGAGGAAAACATGAATGAGTACAATGAAGGATTGCATCTCGAGGAACAGGCAGAGGTAAAAGATGAAAATTCTTTCTCTACATTAGGATTTCCCATTGGTGATCTCCCTAGAGGAGCAGCCCCCATGAAAACTATTCCACTCTCAGCGTTGCCTAATTTTCATGGTTTATCTTTGGAGGATCCTGATGAATTTCTGTTTGAGTTTGATATATTATGTAGGAGTTATGATTACACTTCTGATGCTCAGAAACTGAAGCTATTTCCAGCAACCCTAAAAGGGAATGCACTAAGATGGTTTATGAGTCTCGGAGGCCATGTAATCACAACATGGGACCAAATGAAACAGAAATTCCTGAACAAGTACCAAGACTACTGCCGAACAAGAGAGAAGAGGGAGGAGCTATTTAAAATGATGCAAAAAGAGGACGAGAATCTGGAGGACTTTGTAGAAAGGCTACAATACAATCTACAAAGATCCAGTCATCCCAATGTAAGTAAGGATATCCTCAAAACTATTTTATTAAAAGGGGTAAGGGATGACTCTCTGGACATGCTGAACATGCTTGGGAAAGAGGACATATCCAAGGAATCATATGATGAAATTGTCAATTTATGAAAAAGATGTTCAAGGGGAGCTTCAAGAAACAGATTAAATAGCAGGGACACTACATTCTCTAGAGTCCAAAAATCAGCCAGCGGAGGAGCAACAAGAGCCGAGATAGGTAATCTACTTGAAGATTTTTAAACTGAAATGCTTAGCTCTTTTGCCTCACAAATGGATACCCTGCCGATTAAGAAAAAGCAAGCAGAAGTAGAAGCAGCCTTGTCTATGTTTTGTCCTCAATGCAAAGATAAGCACCCAAAGAGAGAATGTCCACTAGATAGGAAGCCAATCTGCACTATCTGCGACAAAGATCATGATACCCAAAATTGTCCATATTTACCAGGGATCAAGGCAGCGTTATAACCAACGGACGAAGAAGTTGAAGTTGTCTACCTGATGGCACAGAGGAGGCAATGGCAACCGCGAGGACAAGGTATGAACTCTAACATGCCATTTGCATCTTCTAATCGTTGGAACAATTACTCTTCTTTCAATCAAATGAGCTATCCCTACAATCAGATGCAGT
>JASDQU010256826.1:0-15914 GCA_032191745.1 Picea mariana
CTAACTGACTTACCACAGTATTGAAGGTGTTCAAATGCTCTTCCATTGAGTCTCCATCTCTCATCCTCAAGCTATACAGTTTCTTTCTCAGGAATAGTTTATTTACTAGGGACTTAGACTGATACAACTTCCCCAACTTATCCCATAAATCCTTGGTTGTAGTTTCCTCTGACACATTCAGTTATATTGAATCTGAGAGACACAGTCAGATTGTGCTCTTCGCCTTCCGATCCAACTTTTTCCAGTCATATGTTGAAGTTCCTGTAGGTGGAGTACCTGGATATACCGTGATCCACTGATCTCTTTCCACTAACAGATCTTCCATATTGATCTTCCACGGCTAAAAAAAATTCCCATTAAACTTCCCGATCTCCATTTTCAAATTGCTCGCCATTTCTTTTCACCTAAAAAATCAATACCATAGATCTCCCACTGTAACAAGGTTTATCGCAGTCCCGAGCCAGACCCTTGAACACAAAGGTGTCCCCCCCATAAGCCAACAAAAATCTGATACCAAATGTAGATTTTAACCTTGTACAATATTTACTGTAAACAGATTTTTAGTAAAAGAACAGAAAAGACACAATGGCAAATACAAACATTACACAAATATTTTTCCCCTAGAAACCCAAACCAGGAAAACCAACATATTCTATATTCATCCATAGTGATACATTGTTTACAATAAAATATACATATTGGAGCCAACGGAATCCAAAACCCTAACCCAATGACTTGGATTAGTTAACAACCCTAATTCCTTAACCGGAAATAGAAAACCATCGGAAAAAAAAAAACATGTGCCGAAAACCCCCAACAATGGACATGAAACTCGAGGCAACATGAAAAATGAGGAAAAATGTGACACATTTCCCGAGACAAAAAAAAAACTTGGGGGCGTTGCACCCCCCTCAAACCCCCCTACACGCCTGACGCAACGCAGACACTACTACTCCTCCAAAGAATATAGCATATACCCAACAAAATGTTCATTTTGAGGAAGGTTCAATCTCCATGACAAAAGAAATAGAAGAAAGGAGTTATGAAGACGTTCTCAAAGGAAGGAATCATGGTCAACAAGAATCAGAAAGGAATGAATACAGAAGCCCTTCTATATTCAAGCAATAAAGAAACTTCAATCATTGTGAAAGAAACAACCAAAGATAAGATCTTGATCAGCCAAGGAAGAATTACAGAAGGATTACACCACAAGGAAGATCATTCACTCCCAGGTATGTAAATTTATTTTATGGTCATTGTTTTTATTGTACTAACTTTGGACATACGGTTGCAGATTACAAGAATTATGAAAGAAATGTTCAAACAAGAAAAGCTTATGTGGCCCCACATGACATTGAATGTTACAAGTTCCATAACTATGGACACATAGCACATGATTGTAGAAGCGTGGTAAAGCCTTCCATGAAATAAAACACCGATGACAAATACAAGAAGACTTGGAAAAGAAGTGAAGAACAAGAAGAGAAGGTAAATGAAGAACAAATCCAAGGAATCGTACTTACAGAATTTGAAGAAGCACAAGATCATTTTACAAGAAAAGAGGAAAGTGTCAAAATTCAGGCAGAGGATAAAGAAGATGGTGACAAAACTTAGGATGATGACAAATTTCAGAAAGAGGATGAAGAGGAAGATGTCTCCACAGATGAAGGAGAATATTATTCTGCATCAGAGCAGGTATTGTTCTGAGCCATCTGGCTTGGAGACTCCCATTAAATATGAATATTGAACATGGGGAGTCAATTCAATAGATATTATAGATCATAGAACCATCCTTCGAGCAATATGAAGTGTTTGCAAAGACAAGTTCATAGTAATTAGATAGCATAAGTACAAAATAACATATTAACTCATTGAGAAGTTGTGTTCCCACACATGTATCAACTTGCAGACGAATGTTTATGATTCTATTGCACATATATATTCAGGTAGGGATATCTTCAGTATAGGTTGTTCCAAACATGTAAAGTTTGATGAGAAGATAAGATCAGTGGACATATTTGATTTATTCTGATAAATAGGAACATGTGATGATCAACAGTAGTATATTCAAGAGAGGTCTTCAGAATGGTATAATGATAGATGAGTCAGCATTGTGGACTGTTTAGTAGTAGGGTTATGAAAATTTTGTGACATATGGATAGAGATGGATTCATTATATTCTTAGCACGTACAGGAAACACGGGTCAAATGCATAACAACATATTTACAATTGGAATCAGTTGGAATCAATTGGTCATAGAAAGGAAAGCGGTGAAAGGCACAGGAGAACAGGGAAATTGTCAGCAAAAGATATATCATCAGAAGGACATTATTGAATAGTATGGTCAAGTGAACATGACAAGTAAATAAAGAAATCAAATTTTGAATGATTTATATATATGTCAATAAAATTCAATAGGAAGCACCAATGGACAATAAAAATATCTAGAAGAGAGGAAAGGAAAAATATGCATGTAGCCCTACATTTATCTACATATTACAGAAAATTCAAGGGAAGAAAAATCATCATAGAGAGAAATCTAGAAAGGAATATTAGTAGCATACAGACAGGGATACATACTCACAGGGGGAGCTATTCTTTTTCCCCATGATTGGTTAGAGAAAGTACAGTATCGGGAGGAGACATATCAATAGGGGGAGTCAACCTTTGGTCATATATGAAGAGAAATAATAGAGGAATGAAGACAAGGTGAGCATCCCCAAGGGGATGCATGAAGAGAAAGAACATAAGCATGAAGACATGGGGAGCAGCCCCAAGGGGAGATACCCTTTTCCATTGATGTCAAAGGGGGAGAGATAGAAACATTGATGAGGAGCGATGATCACAGGGGGAGCATGAGCATGAGTGTTTCCATGTCTAAGTGCTTCCATCAATGTTGGTGTTGCCATCAATGCCAAAGGGGGAGATTGTTGGACACTTTTTTTTCATTTATGTCAACCCTTAGAGAGTGATCTTGGATATTGATGTCAACCCTTGTGAGAATCAGTTGAATAGTGAAGCTACATCAGGTTTGAAATTTGATTTTATTTTTAGTACGTCTCACAATTTTTTTATACTTTATTTCATGCTTTGGAATGACTCTTATCAATATTTTGAGTAGGGTAAGTTTCCCGGAATAACATTTTTCTTGTTTTTATTTAAATTTCAGTTTGAGAAATTTTAATTTTACTCTTCATGTTCAGATTTTAATTTTGTTTTTGAATAAATAGATTTGGGATCTTTTAGTGTGATTGTTGATTCCATTTCCTATTGCATTCTATATATGAATTTATACTTTTAGTCATGTTAGTTGGTTTATTAATCTTAACTTGTGCAGATCAGATTTCCAAGTTTTTAGTTTTTATGGTTTTCTTTGCTTTTGTTCAGATAGTTTGCTTGCTTTAACCAATGAGAGTTTTTGTAGGGAAAATTGAATCCCAGTAAAATGGAATTGGTTACATTTATATTTTTTTTTAATGATTGTCAACATCCTACGATAAAAGAATCACACTCAAAAATCTTAACAGAGTTCTTAACCAATAGACTTGATTTTTGTGTTTGTGGTGGAACATCTATGTTTCCAAGGATTTATGTATATAACACTAGCGCATCAAATCTTAGGTCTCTTACAAGGATTTTCTTTTGAGATCCATTCACCTTACATTAAAATAATTGATACCTAGGATGATTGCCAATGGGGGCAACCTTAGGCTAAAAATATGGGAGTGATTAAATTTCTAAGAAAATCGAAACAACTCCCATATCACCCCACTTCCTATACACCCATTGCATATGAAATATTAAAATAAAAATCAAAAGGGTGATCAAAATGTAAATAGGAAGTTAAAAGAACTATAAAACATGTGGGAAGTAAAAGTAAACTTGCCAGGGCTATGCACGCTTGTTGGTAGTAGGTTTATGCTTGTACGATACTAAGGCACCTTTGTCGGGGCTATGGAATCTCACGAGCAACGAAATAATGATGGGTAAAAGAGAGATGAGGAACACACATTGACAACTATTTTATTCACCCAAAGTGTAAGTCCTAGGTTATTCTTAAAGTTTGTTATCTATGGCTTAAAATATAAGGAATAATTAACCCCATAACAAAAAATTTAGTCTTATGGCTATTTGGGCTTATCTTTAGTTTTAAGTGTGAATAAGTCTTTTAAGGGAAATAATATACAAAGATAATTGCTTCATCCAGTTTATCGCCAATTTTTGTGCCCATAATAACTTCCCCTTCATTTTGAACAAAATTAAGGGTCCCCCCTATTAAACTTTAAAAATTATTACTATTTTTACTTTAGTTTTAAGTCCTGACCTGAGGTTTTATGGTTGTACAATTTATTGTTTTTTTATGATGATTATTATTGGCTTTCTCATTTTTCTCATTTTGTTTGTTTTGGTCTTGGATTGGATATGTAAGTTTTGATCCTCTTTTCTTTTAAATTCATTTCTTGATTATGTTTTTTATATGTTCTGGTCATCAATCCGTTTACCCAAACTCAATTGTAACACACACACTAGTTCACCTTGTGCAGTTAAAGGTTATAAAAAATTTCTTCACTCAGTTACATCATTTCCTAATTTTAAGGTCACCATCATCCTCTACCCATCGATATAAAAAAAAAAATCCCATTATGAGTTCGATATACAAAGTTATGGCCCCCGAAATTTTTTGTAGTATCGTTGTATTCTAATGATGTGTCTCCTGAATCCACATGTCATGACAAGGTTATTTCTTAGAAAACATGGATGTCACATGTTACTACTGACTAAAAAAATCATGTCGGTAGATGACTTGTGTTGTACACAATCTTACTTGACAGATGACTTGGTAGATGAGATGGAAATGTTTGTTGGTATCTGAATACAAGGCAATGTTTTGTATCCATATCTAGTTCATATTATTATCACTTGATTTTGTTTCTTTCAGATCTTGGATGCTAACTACAACATCCAAATATAGTTCCTCTGGATTTCCTCACTGTCCCTGATCCCGGATGTGCTCGGATTTTTCGAATATCGAACTGGCATTTGGAACCTTGATATGCAATGGAACCTTGATCTGGATCCAGCTTCTCATAATGTGCATGTTCACTTAAGTTACCCTAGATCCAGTTGAATTTTCATGGCCGGGTGCATTTTCTAGTTTAATTTATTTCATTTTATTTGAAATTATTTTATTTTTTATTATAGATTTGTTTTTTTTTTATCTTATTTTATTATGTTTGGATTTGTGGGGATCTAGATCTAGATGTTTCTTGGCTGTCCCAGATTGATTATATTTAGATCCGAGTGAGAATGGTCCTCATTTTACTTTAATATATATGGATGTGAGTTCCCCCTATGCATTTTTACCAGATACCATTTTTCTCGGATCCAGATGGCATGGTTTAATCATTAGATTTTAGTTTTTATTTATTTAATGTTATTTTTGTTTTATTTTTTTGTTTTATTTTGTATTTTTTTTTGTTTTTTTTTTAGATATCTAGTGTCTGGAAATTTCTTATTCAATATTTCATATCGAATGCATCTCCCCCGGGATCTCCATATTTGCATTTTTTATATTATTTTATTTTGCATTTTTCTTATTATTTTATTTATTCTCGATTTGTGGTAATTGTGACCAATCTTTAACTTTACTCATCAACCGCACAAAGTTCCATTCTTTCCTATACCACACACAAACTATATTGGGAGGCAAAAGCAATATAAACCCATTGAACTACTTTTCCCCAATGCATGTAGGATAATGAAATAAATTTGTAGATCGATGGCCAAAATAAATCCAAGGACGAACTCAACAGTTGTTGAGTGCTCTCTTCTGAGGGCTATATGTTGAGTTTTAGAAGGCCAAATTGAGCAATAAATAGCTCGTTGGAAAGATCAGAGTGTGAGGAACATGTTAGGAGAATTTGTTTTGTCAAATTAACTACAAAAATGCCTGAAAATTGAAATAAATTGGTGCACAATTTGGATTTATTTTTCATGTTTTATTTTAGTGATAAATTTTATTAGTTTTATTTATTATCAATTATCTTTTTGGTTTTATTAATGTACAAGTATTTAGATAGCAATAATAATTTGAAAATACAAGAGAATGGGACATAGTGGAGGATAAAGGAAATGATCAGAAAAATAAGAAGAGGAGAACCAACTTGAAAACAAATAATGAAGCATTCAAGTGAAGTCACATGGATAACCAATCCAAATTTGTTATGCAACAAGAACCCCTAAATTGGAAAAGGAATAAAACTTGTATCAATTCTATTGTTGGAGAAAATCTTATACTTGCTTTAGCATATTATTCCAATGATTTTAATCAAAATTATCAAAGCATGAGTTGGAAAATAGAAGCGGTTGTAACCAAGGAGAAAACATAAAGAGAAAGGAAATTGAATGTAAGGCACTAAAGGAGGCTTTTCTAGGAAGATCAAGGAGATTTTCTTGTCAGCGAGCTAGGACTTTTGAGATTTTGCTTATGTATTTCTATCAGGATGAAAGGGAGGAAGAGTCTGAAATCCTTTGTGTTTTTCTTGCATATTTTTATCAAGAGAAAGAGAGGGGTTTTGTCTGGTGGGAAGAGTTATTTCTATCGGGAATTATTACAAGTAGGAATTATTGTTAGAATATGCATATTTGAGGTTGCAACTTTGTATTGAAACTGTATATTTTTATCAACTTTGATAATAAAGTGAAGACCTAGATATTTTTGGAGAAATATGCTCCAATGAATATATGGTTGTATTTTTATGCATTACTATGAATTATACAAATTTATCATTCATATTTTTCATGTGAAACTATTTTTATAATTCAGTTAAATTCTTCAATTTGATCATATATTAGATACAAGAGTACATTTTTTGTAATTTTTTGAATAACTATTTATTCGCAAAATAACCATATATGTATGTGTGCTTAATATGTTGTTGAATGAGTGAATTTATTCCTTATATTCTATAATAAATTATTTAATCTTGTGTATGATTTCAATTTATCTACTCCAAGCTATCTATGATATAATAGTTAGATTTAGTATTTAGTAATACTAGTTTAAGTATTTAGATATTTTAAGAAATATGAGGTTGATTTGATCGATATTAAATTGATTTAATTATTTAGGTGGCAACTGGGCCCACATACTGGTGGAAATCGCTACCCCAAACAAGAGTGAGTCTGATTTGGACTTTCCCTTGGGCGATCCCCCTTTGTTGTTGGTGGTGGAAATTTTTCGACCCACATCATTATCCTGCCCAAGGTGAGGGGCTTATTTCCCTCTAAGTGACCATGAAGCGATATCTACAATATCCAATCCCATCTCCTCAACGTCCCTGAGGCCTAGGAGGTGTGGAAAGGTGCCTCGGAGCATGCACAGACATCAAAGAACCCAACACCCTATGTAAAGTGTGAAATGTCCTCTAAAAGATGCATAACATCCTAGGTGTCATATAAAAATGTCTTCCAAAGGACCATGTCAAGTGCACCATGGTCAAACAAATCCACAGAATCAGGTAAGACCAATAATCACAAGATACCAGAGTCATTAGAATTATACAAAGTAAGTCATAATTTAATAAAAAATCCAAATAAGAAACTCACATTAGGTATCTTCTTCAAACTTCACATTAGCTCAAGACCTTATGCGATTTGGAAATTTTAGGTATGGGAGGACCATTGAAAGACCCTATTAGGTGTGCACGTACCTAGGTAGAGGGATAGTTCCTGAGAAAACCCATCAAAGTGTAAGTATGGTGAATAAAAATGTTTCGGGGTTACTTCATGGTGATGGAGTCATTAACATTCAAGGTATCATTCTTGGTCCATTTCCATGAGCACCTTTGAAGAGGGAGGGCTTGTTGCTTGAGATACCCTTTCCTCAACAATGTTTGTATTCCAAATGCCTTTTATTTCCTTTTGATATTCATTTTATGCATTGCAAGTCTCCTTTTCAAGTTTCAATCACTTTATTCTTTGTTTTGTTTTCTTATTGGGATTAATTCCTTCTAATTTATATGCATTCAGTGCATTAGGACTAGGGGAAATCACCTCATAATGAGGAGGTAGAGATCAAGCTGACCTTTGGGTTTTGAAGTTGGTCATTCATTATCCCATCATTTCTTCTTTATTTTACAACATTCTTTCTTTTTCATATTCATTTTTGTAGTAGTTTCATCAACCTAGACATTCTAGACCTTCTTCTCATAGGAGGATTAACCATGGGCCATTTTGGTGTACATGTAATAGCCATTACCAAATTTTAGTACATTGTGGAAGGCCCTGGGATTAAGAGTGCTAGGTATGGGGGGTATAGGTACGTTACCCCTATCAAAGCCTCCTAGTAGTATGATTGTTCCCCAAGAGTGACAACACTGGTCTAGGATAAGAGTGAAATAAGAAAAAGAGCATAAATTCCAAGCTTATGATTAATTATTTGACTTCAACCCATGATCCTCACCTAAATTCCTATTGCATTAAATATGGAACTCTGTATGAAACAATGACTATCATACCTCAAAATATGTTGGACCACCATCATCCGATGAACCATGTTGATTAGGTGTAATAATCTTAGTTGAATGAGGAGAAAGGTATCTGGGGGGGCTATTTTTTGTGAAGAATACTGATCATTATCATCAATAGGATAATTGTGTTCATTGCAGGCCATGAGACATGATATCCTTTAGTTACCCCTAAGTGAGAGGGAGTAACATATAGCTCCAACATTGTTACATGTTCTCAGCGTAGAGTGCATGAGAACCTTAGCATATCTAGTACTCTAAAACATGCATCCTACATCACTCTAAAATTCATGATATATTCTAACATAAAACTATTATCAAAAAAGGGTTGGGAGGTGTTATCCACCCTGGGTTATGAAAAATATAAAACCAATGTGAGAAATAAAAAATTTAATTTCCACCAATATATGTTAAACTAACATGTACATCCTAAGCTAATATGGATACATAATAAAGCAATAAATAACACCAACAAAAGAAAAGAAATGCAATGAAGCAAGAACACAACATGACCTACTCTAACCTACCCTACTCTAAACCTAAGAAATTAGGTTCATTATGTATAACAAGGCTTGAAAAGGGATTCACTAATGGGTAGTGTAAATTTCCTTCCCTCTAGCGTGGACCAGTAAAAGGAACTGTCCCCAAGTTTCTTTTCATTCCTCTAAGTTCCTTGCCATAGACAATTGAATTCCTTGTGCATATTGGGTTTTCCCTTTCTCTTGTCCCACATAAGCACTAACATTCCTCATTGGAAACAGGATTTCTTCACATTTCAATTAATTAATTCCTTTTGAGCATACTTTCCTTGATGAGAGGTGGGAGAGTGGGATTTAACCAAAGAAATGTTCTTTTGATTATCTCCGTTCAAGTGTAGAGTTCCTTCATTACCTCAGTTTAATATGGTAAGAGATCCAATTTCATTGTCTTCATAATTCATGAGCTTCTCTATACATCCCTTCCCCCTTGGTCATAATATATCATCATCATCCTCAAGTTTGTCTTCTTGCGCAAAAGGGAAAATCATCAAATCTTAAGAAGGACCAAGATTGGTAAGGAAACCTCTTTCACCACATACTCCTTCCTTGGATGATATTGCATCATCAATTCCATCAATGCTATCCACTTGAGAAAATAATGGCGAATCCTTGAGAAACATTAGGATCAAAATGAGGGTCTATGGGATTTTCACTAAATCTATAACAAATATCCTTTTTCATGAAACTCTATGAGTGCATCAAATTCATGATCACTGCAAGCATCCTTGCTGTTGGGATATTCTACATGGTTCTTTATCCTTGGTTCATTATTCAAATTAGCATAGAATTGTTGATCTAGTTTCATGTATCACCTTTTATTTCCAAGTTTATCCATGTATATAACCCTTCCCCGCCCCTTTCTTTTTTATTTTATAGTCCACTGCATGCTTATAGTTTCATTATATGATTGGGAAAAAATTTCATATGTACACAATATTTAGTCATTTTTATGACTTGTGTCATGCAAGGATTCCTTGAGTGGTGAAAATGTTCTCTATTACAAAACCATCCCTTCATGCTATGCACAATCTATCTTCTTCACAATCCAACACTTAGTCATTTTCCATTCATTTTCGTGTGCGCAAAACCTAATGCCAACCATTTTCTCTACCCAATCCTTCCTCCCACAAACCCATTCTCCCACACACTTCCCTACATATTTATACTCCCACAGAACCCTTATGCGGAGAACCCCTCACAACCTTTATATACACACACTCCATATTCCCACATTCCTTGACCTCTGCACTCCTACACAAATTTTACTCCCGCACAACCTTCACTTCCACACAACTAAACTTGTAATGGAATGATCTCTTTCTAACCGCTTTCCACACTTAGTAAAAACTTCATGGATATCATGCGCCTTCCACATTGTTCAAGGGTCAATTATGGTACATTAATGAGTTATGAATTGCGAGATAAAGGGTGGTTATCTGAGGTTAATGTGGATTAATTATTCCTTTTTTCCATGAACCACTTGATTTTCAAAATAACTTCCATTTATGGTGGCTCGTATTTCGAAGGAAAATTGTATGTGTTGAAGGGATGTTTTAGTCAATTTTATTCATGCACTTAGCCTTTAATCATCTTGAGCTTCATATTTTAGTGTCATGTATATCAAAGTGCATTGGAATCTAATAAGAAATATGGAAACTAGAAAAAGGAAAGAGCCTTTTTGTGGAGATATTGTTAACTCTCTTATACGCAAAGATAAATACTTCCATTGGTCAACTTCATATCAGTGGTTTCAGAGTATTTGACTTCAGGGATTTGGTTTCATGGTGTTCCCATGGGTTTGATTCAAAAATTTGAAAAATTCAAGTAGCAGTTGAAGGGAAGAACCCTCTTCCATTAACTCCCAAAAATTTTAATAGCATGCTTCGACTATTCGCTTCCAAAAAAAGTTCAAGCTTCTAGACACTGACTCTTTTAGGGATTCCCAGGGTGGTGTGGTGAATTTGTTAAAGGATTTCATGGCTCCATCTGTAGAAATTTTGGCTAACCTTTCCTCCATTGATATATCTCTGTTGGCGAAGTTGTATCGATATTTTTCATGGATATGTGTGTTTTTTATGGGATGAGAATATACTTCTCACATTCCCAATTCATTTTCTATGTCCTGCATTTTTCCTTCCGAAAGAAATCTATGTTCGACTGGGCCGAGGTAATATCAAATGAGATTTCCTGCCAACTAGAAAATTATTTAAAGACACAAAGGTTTTTCATGACTGCATATCTAGTCATGGTTGTTTCTCATTGCAATATTTTTGAGGGGTAATCTGTGTTAGGAAACAGGCATCCACACTAAACCAAGTAGGAAAGAGAATACCGATTTAAACAAGTAAATAAATGAAAAACACAATACACATATATTTTTACCCTAAAAACCCAAACGAAAAAACCAACATTACTTAAGAATATTTCTCTCTTGTTGTCTTATTCCTTCAAAATAAAGAGTTACATGACTAACCTTAGTTTACACCTGAGACACAATCACCATCATACTCTCTTTCTTTACATAAGAACAACCCTGTATCCAATTCAAATTACATCTACATGACCGGCAACCTCTAAAGATTGATTAACATAATACAATTACATTACATCTTATTTATAGGATTTACATCATGCAAAACCCTAAATCATGGCACCCAAAAATGGTTACAAATCCATGCAGATGATTGGTTGAAATCCCATGAATCTCAGGATTATTTTACAATTGACTTTAATCAGTTTACTAGTCGACTTTAATCAGTTTACTAGTTGACCTCCTAATGACCTCCTACCGGCCACTTCATCTTCAATTTTCCCATCTATCACTTCGACTTCTGACTTTCGACTTCCCAGTCAATCACTTTGAGCTCGACTTAACCATCAACTCAACTTGACTCATCTGTCTATTCTTCACCCAATCGATCCACCTCAACTAGAAAGTTGGATTATTTTTGTTTCACTACAAAGAACATAACAGCCCAACATTCTCCCACTTGTTATATTCTTTGCTAATATATGAGAACATGATCATCTATTCAAGAAGAAATTCCCATTTCCTCTACACCAAGAGAACTTCACAACACTCACATACTTGGTCAAAGAGTTAGCTATGTTTTCCAAAGTGTCTACTTTTTCTATTAACACCTTATTTTTTTCTACCATGCCTCTAACAAAATGGTATTGTACATCAATATGCTTCGTCTTGGAATGGTACACTGGGTTCGTTGCCAATAATATTTCACTTTGACTATCGCAATTTATCTTCATAGCTCTTTGCTCAAACCCAATCCCTAAACACAATTGATGCAACCATATTGTTTCTTTGCTTCCATGAGTGGCTACCATGTATTCATATTTTGTTGTCGACAAGGATACGACCTCCTATCGCTTTCTCATCTAATTTATTGTTCCACTGAACATATTGAACACTTATCTGTTACACACCAAATTCCCAAATTATTAAGCGTTGTGCTTATGTATCTCATTCTACTAAGTGTCTCACTTATGTATCACTTATGTATCGCATTCTACTAAGTGTCGATTTGTCACACTAATAAGTGCCACACTTATGTATCACATTCTACTAAGTGTCTCACTTAAATGTCACAACTTTATCATCATGTAGGAGTACTTGTCATGTTCCCTAGACATGATTGATGAGAAATACATCATTTGGAGGTCGAAATTCTACTTTTTACCTTGAGATTTTGGCCCTTTTAGAGTATCATCACTCCCCTGCCCATATACAAGGAGTAATGAACCCTAATTATCATTCATTTCTAAGTTATAGGGGAGTGAAACTATCACTCTTTTATTATTTATAAGGGAGTGATGAAGTGGTTGCAATTAAGGCACCTTATTTGTTGGGAAAAATACAGGAATATTGTGTTGGTTTTGGGTAGAGGATTCAAGCCATATATATTTGCTCCATCTTAGGAACCAAATCCCAACCTCATGAGATAAATCCTCAACCATCTTCCCAA
Source organism: Picea mariana (assembly GCA_032191745.1). NCBI lineage: Eukaryota > Viridiplantae > Streptophyta > Pinopsida > Pinales > Pinaceae > Picea > Picea mariana. The sequence continues at coordinate 13,049 of JASDQU010256826.1, forward strand.
AATACCCTATGGTGGTTGTGCCTCCAATTCCTATAAAATGGAGTTCATTCTTGGGTAAAAAGGAAGAGATAATTTCAGAGTATCATACTTCTGATTGTGTGAGATCCAAGGGGCTGAAAAGGAGAGCTTGGAGGAAATGTTGCAATGTCAAACTTGAGATTGTAAGTGCTTCCATTTTGTTGGCTTTCCATTAATACCTAACTTAGAATATTCCTCTTATGTTTATGTGTTCAAGTTTATGCATGTCTATTGTTGTTAAATTGATCATAGATAGATCTATTTTCACTTAACAATAGAGTGTGGAAGAAGGAGGTTTCTCTTTGTTCTTTGTAGTTATTTTCTTGCACCTAGGATCTTGGACATCAAGTTCAAAGGTTGGAGTATTGAGGACAACCATTGTAGAAAGGTAAGTCATCCATTTATTGCCTCTCATTCTAATTGTTAAAATAGGTATATGAGGAACGTAGTTCACCATTTGTTTTCCTCTATCTTGGATCAAGAGGGGGGTTTCACCTGTCCATAGGGGAAACTTTTCCATAACAATATACATTGGTTGAACTTCATTGATCCAGATCTCCAACTGAATCGACATTGACAAATACATATACATTTACTTCATTATCAGCTTCAGTTTTCCCTTCATATCATATAGCATAATATTTTGTACCACACAAATACTTGAACACTCTCTTGNACCTTGACTAGTTTGCAATTTTGCATGTTCAAACGCTTGTAAATTGTTTCAATGTACTTCCTTTGATTCAACTAAATATTTCTAATTTATTGATCTCTCTTGATATCCATTCCCAAAATGATTTTTATTGCATCGATATCCTTCATGTCGAACTTGGAGGATAGCTTCTTTTTCACCTCCTTTATTGTGTCCATGTTATTTCCGATCAGAAACATGTCATCGACATACAATGCTATGTATATGAAATGGATATATTCTTCCTTAGAATATACACAGTGATCATACTTGATTCTCACAAATCCAAAACTAAGGATGTATGTGTCAAACTTTTGGTACCACACCCTTGGAGATTGTTTTAGATCATAAAGGTATCTCTTCAATTTGCACACTAACTCTTTCTTTCCCTTTACTACAAATCCTTTAAGTTGGCTCATGTAGATTTCTTCTTCTAGATCCTCATGTAGGAACAATGTCTTCACATCCATTTTCTCTATTTCAAGATCAAATGGTGCAACCAAATACATTAGTACTCTAATGGAAGTTAATTTTTCAATAGGGGAAAAAATATCACCGAAGTTGACTCCCTCAACTTGGGAATACGCTTTCGCTATCGATTGAGCTTTGAATTTCTTGACTTGACCTGTTGCGTTTATCTTTTCTTGAATACCCACTTGATACCGATGATTTTCCTTCCATTATGTAATTCTACCATATCCCACATATCATTTGTGTGCGAGGATTTCATCTCTTCAACCATGGCATCATTCCATTGTTTACCCTCTATCAATTCAAATCCCTCTCTGACCGACTTGGGCTCCTTATCAGTGGCACTTAATACAAATGCAGAATGAAAATCATGTGGATTATACCTTTCAGATGGTTTTATTACTCGTTTATACCTCCTTACAATGGGATTCGATTGTTCCACCTCTTCATCTAGTTTAGTCAACTCATCTGAATCATCTTCTTCATTTCTCAGCTCAAACCTAACCTTCTCTGGATATTTCTCTGTTTGAACATATTCACACTTAGAATTTCCTCTAGCTTCCCTTAAGACCACATATCGGTTGTACATTTTTTCCTTGATACAGGATCCCAGATCTTATATCCTTTCATTCCATCATTGTATCCAATGAAAATACACTTGATTTCCTTCTTGTCTAGATCGTTCCTCTTTTCCTTGAGAACATGCACAAATGCATCACAGCCAAATACTTTTAGATGTGAAATTGAAGGCTTCTTACCAAACCATACCTCATGTGGAGTCATGTCAACTAGCACTAATGATGGAGACATATTTACCAAATAATATTTTGGGTCAACTGCCTCTACCCATAATTCTTGTGCAAGCCTTGCACCACTGAGCATGCTCCTTTCCTTTTCCCTTAATTTCCTCTTAATTCTCTCAATAACTCCATTTTGTTGTAGGGTATATGGTGTGGTGTTTTGTCATGTTATGCGACACTACTTGTAGAACTACTCAAATTCCTTTCAACATAATTCACCACCATTGCCAATTCTCAACACCTTGATCTTCTTGTCTTTCTAGTTTTCCACAAGAGATTTAAACTCTTGAATTTCTCGAAAAACTCTAATTTCTTCCTCAGGAAATATATTCACTTATTCATGGAAAAATCATCTATAAAGGAGACATAATATCGGGATCCACCAAGTGAAGGGATTGATACATACCCAAACACATCACTATGAATTAATTGCAGATTCTCCTTTTCCCTTGTTTCTCAAGATGTGAACCTAACCTGATTTTTTTCCATATATATAATGTTCACAAAAATCGACTTCCAAATTAAAATCAAGAAAACCTTCGACCATACCTTTGTTTTTCATAGCTCGAAGTCCTTTTTTTCCAATGTGTCCCATCCTCTAGTGCCATAATATGGTCAACTCGACTTGATGAAGAACAGTCGAGTCGATTTGTATCAACTCAACTCGACTTTATTCAAGTTGATTTGAATTAAAGAACAATAATGTTGTTACATCCAGTTGAGTTAGCATTCCCTAAAAACTTGTATAGGGTTCCAATTCAAACTCGTTTCATTAATACCATCGCACCCCTAACTATTTTTTCATGTATCCTTCTAAAATAGAGTGTGCACACCTGCATCACTCATCTTGCTAACATATATCAAATTTATTTCCAAACGCAGAATG